>DWPV01004447.1:0-13606 GCA_018251915.1 Urbanus proteus proteus
AATTTAAATTGTTAAACGTTCCGTTGCACTGGATAAAAGTGTACACTTTCAACCGAAACAAATATACTTGAAATTTAACTTTTTACGAAAAACAATTATCTATTTCGATTGATTTTCTTAAATAGACAACTAATAAACATTTATTTATGTCTAAACATTTGTTAAACAATTTTTAAAATAATAATAAATGTTAAACTAATTTTATTTAACTGCGTTTGACGGAACACAAATAAGACCGTAGTGGGAAAGAGACGACACTCGATTCGTTGTCTTGTTTCCTCTTGTGTAAGGAATAGACAATTTACTCATTCTTTTACATCTCTACGCGGGGATAAAACAATATTGCTATTTTATGATGGTGGTACGAATCTAAGTAATACTGAAGTAACATTGAAATAAGATGCTACGGAACTATGATAGTTTTTTAAAACGTGGTGGTAAGGCTCCTGGCCCCAATATTGAGAGGAAAATGACATCGCCATATTAGAAAGGTCACATTTATTTGTTCCACGTTATAAATGTATTGTTATAAAATTTCTATAAGTTTCGTATACGTTTTTTTAATGTTACATGACCAGGTTTAATATATTATGTGAAATAACTTAGTAAGTCAGATACTAAAACCTTAGTAGAGATAGCCTATTTAAAATTTCAAAATGCAATTCTTTCTCGGACCCGTTTAAATCTAGTTTTTCAGTTCAAATAATTAAACGGAGATCAAGCAGACGCAGACATCGCTCGCTTCTTGCGACGTAATTCAAAATTAAAGCTTAAATCCAATTCCATCGTGACCCACTTCGTATAGTTCTTAACTTAGGCACTTGTTCTATCCGCGACGTTAAAACTAAGGCGAATAATTATATCAGAAAGTAAGTAATCATTTTAACAGTTTTATAAGCGTATATGTGGACGTAAAAGGTATTAACACATGTTTGAATATATGAATAATTCATAAAAAATGATTATGCAATGCACTTGTTTTGCGTCAGTTGATAAACTAATTTTTATGGTATTTACAAACTTATTACGAGCATTTTTTCAGGGATGTATTTAAGTTTACACCAACGACGATCTATCGAGTGCACCAGGCGTCTTTCTTGATACGAATACACACAGTTACAGTAAATTATAAAACAATAGACAAAGTCATTTAAGCATCATGATTAATGCAAATAGATGGCTACAGACAAATTTTGCCCTTAATAACAGCTTCCATAAATAAATCGCTTTAGGCATTCATAGCTTATAGCTATCACCCCGCAGTGCAACAAGTCTTATGCCGGCCGGGAAAAAGTATTCAATCACTAGCGAGGTAGCGAGATATTGTTTCCAAAGTAGTTTCGGGGTCATGTTGAAAGCCTGTATTATTACACAGCGACGTAAAGTTTAGTTCGTGGGAAGCAATAACGCGGTGGAGCGAGGGTACGCACACATATTAAATTTTATGACTTGAATCGCAAGTACAGTTTCAGCTGACGGTAGTTCCGAAGAAACAAAGCGCTATATGAGTGGAACTTCTACTTAATCTATTCATGTTTAATTTGTTGAATACTCAGTTACAAATTTCGTAATTGTTATTGTAGTTATTAAGTTGGAGGTACGAATGTAGGTGCCCGTTTCTACGTTTTAGTGGGAGTTTACAGCGTATTGTGACAGTAATATACCTGCATAATATATACTGACGAGATATACCAAATCAGTCCTTGTTTATAAAGACGTAGGTATATGTGATGAGTTTTAATATTAAATCTTTATGTAATATTATTTGAAAATGGCTAATATGATTGAATGGTGAAAATAATAATAATTTATGACAATTACCACATTAGTATTGGCACTCGCACTAATATATTCCATACAATATATGAATTTAAGTTAATATAGGTTTAATTAAAAACTGTTCACAAAAAATACACATAATATTTAGTATAATAAAGAATAGTTTTATGAATTGTATTATACTTAATTAATAATACGTATTTTAGTACAATAAAATTACTCTAAAACTCCAGAAAGATTGCAAAATAGCCGATCAAGCGATGGATCAACTAAATCATGTCATAATGACGTCAATTGTCATTCATTAGCACCAAATTAACCTAAATATGCTAAAACCAATAGGCCGTGCTAACGCCATTAGCATAGCCAAAACCATATTGACAACAAATAAACGTACCTAATAATATTATTTTCGACTGCGTGAGGGAAGGCATGAGCAGGATTATAACCAGGGTTGCATTTGCCAAGGAATTGTACGACATAGACTTCCTTGAAGTCTTTACATGGTCCGACGTATTATATATGATCACTTATGACGTGATATATAGCACCAAATTTTTTCTGACGTTTTATAATACAAAAACCATGCTTATTTTTTATGTGGTCAGCTAAATGTGCCGTCCTGAATTTTGCGTCCCTAGCAGGCGCCCCTCAAGGCAGCCTCTAGCTACGACACTGGCTAACAATTCACATACTGAGTGTATTCTTAAAAGTATACAGGGTGTAAATGATAGCGTACCGAAAACTTCAATGGTAGATTTGTGACACTAAATGCACAAACTATATTTATTTTTTATGTGATCAGCTAAATGTGCCATCTTGAATTTTGCGTCCCTAGCAGGCGCCCCTCAAGGTAGTCTCTAGCTACGACACTGGCTAACAATTCACTTACTGATGTATTCTTGAAAGTATATATACCTATTACAAATTAAGCAAGTCACTGTACTTGTAGTTTTAAACTTATACATTTTTCAAGTAGAGTATAATGAATACTTTATGTGTGGAGTTAGTTAAGAACTCATTCCCAAATGTATAATTAAAAGTTAAATCCTTGGCTTTTTTTACTTTTGAGCGAGTTGTACACTCGCCCATATCTACGGGTAAATATGAGCGAGTGTACAACGTTATAGTCTCTGTCAGTAGTAAAGGCTTGAGCCTATAGGTGAGTTACCTATAATGGTTTAATAACAGTGATACCATAATGGTAAACTTGGTCTCTCAATCGAGAAAACCGAGGTTTAAATCCTAGGTTTAAATCTCTGATCTATGTGGTTAGTAGAGATTATTATCATTTGCTTCAACAGCGACGTAAAACACCACACACCTGAGAGTACCTTATAGTCCTCAAAGGTGTGTGAAGTGTAAAATTTTGGACTTGGCCAGCGCTGTGGGCTAAGGTCCAAACCACTATGAGAGGACACCTGTGCCCAACAGTGGGACATTAATGAGTTGACAACAAATAGCGCAAAGAAAATTAAGAAAAAATAATGAGACATTAAATCAAACATTAATACCAACATTGCCGTGTTTCGAAATATGAATAATAAATAAGCGAGCCGAGGAACAAGAAACTTGGACTTTATTACAGGGTAATAAAACTTTACGAGATTGTAACCGTCGAAACTACGCAAATGACTTATCAAAGTACATCTGCTCTCGCTTTCCACCGGCATTCCATCATGGCTCGGATTGTGGGCCGTTAATGCGGAGTGGGGTGTAAGTGATGAACTTTTCATATTTAAATATTTTGACGTGTAGTAATATTACTTAACATTGGTCTGTTCTTGGCAGTTTTCTCTACCTATCTTCATTGTACCAAAATAGTAGATTATACTTTCCTTCAGTTGAAGAGAGCCTAATTTAGTATTTGTATATAAATAGGTTTGTATCCAATATAAACCAATATATACCACCAACAAAATATATTAAGGCATAGTAATGAGATATTTGGAATTTTTCAAAAAAAATTGTAAACAATCCTACTATGAATTTTAGGGTTACTTCCGACAGGTTGTGATCTTCCTATGGCCTATAAGAATTGATAAAACCCCACAACTCTGGGGTTCAAATTTGATACCTACACTTATGTAATTTTGCAATCTTGGTTATAATACTTATACTATAAAGGTAGATGTAACGATCGAATTTTAATTGTTAATTTAGTATAGTACTCAAACGATATGTAATAAAAATCATTAATTACACACTTACGCCTTAACCTTAATAACTCGGGACCAACAAATTTATTTACCGCGTAAATAAATACGTTACTTGAAAGGGCTGGTAATGGAAACAAAATTACGGAACACAATACCTTGTGTAGGTATATTCTGAAAGGTTTTAACGATTCTACCCGAGTTGCACCACCGCGACGTAATAAGCGATAGAAAGCGTTAATAATCTGCAATACCGAACATACTAATTATGCAACTTCACTTTTTTTAATTTGACATTGATATTTTACAAGATTTAACAAATATTTTGTAGTAATCAGTATTTAATATTATTTAAAAGACCAGACGAACTGTATACTCTGCATACAAGTAGTAATACTACATTTATTGTTAAGATCTGCTTAAGTATTGACTTAATAATTTTACGAGAATACGAATGACAATTATTGTCACTCATCATCACAACACGACACACACAACTATGAACGCTAACCGTCACATCAGATCACATCACATGCACATCAGACACATGTAAACCGTGCCTTAATTTTATTGTCTGACATTACTCTAGTTGTGATGAAGCTTGCTCGTGGCTCGTCAATGATAAAGCGAGTGCCTAAGCCGGTCTTGTACCGCCGACCCGCACCGAGTGCGTTAATATTTCACGCGGAGGTCATACCGAGATGGGCCACTCTATAAATTAATTCCGAATTCGGATTATGAAGCTCGGAATTTATTCGAGACTCTGAGAGTTATTGCGGAAGATTTGGACGTCGAATTCACAATTGGGGTTGGCACTTTTGTGGATTAAAAGGACATTTGTCTATGGGACTAAGGGACTAATAACTCTTTCGGTATTACTGCGGGCGTAGTTATGATTTTGCTTTATATTGTTATTATATTCCGAGATTTCACAAATATTGTGGGGTAGAATTTAGATTATGATGCTGTTTTCCTTTATAGAGCCTATGAGTACTGATAGTATAATAGTATCATATTTAGATGTCTGCAGTCTTCCACATAGTACTGAGGACGGACGGACGGACGGGGTTTTAGTGCGGTTTTTAATCCCACATAACCCGGCGTCGCTCTCAAGTGGTTGGGTACCTTTTGAAGGTATACCCCTCGTAAATAAAAAAAGGTTCGAATGAGGAATTCTTGAATGATTTTTAGAATTTATATGCATATATCAGTTGTTATTTGCTTAAACGATGAACACGGACATGAATATTTGTGGGAAACTTTCAGGCATAAGCGTTTGTGTTACGAGGATGCAGTGACGAGATTTTCATGATCGTAATACTTGTTGATAAAAAATCGCAATAAGACAATAATAAATAGACAACATTGTGTTTTTTTAATCAAAGGACACATAGATAACTGCAACAAAGAATAATAGACAAAGCCATATGCAACATTATAGGTGGCGTCACATAATATCGCAGCCCCAAATGGCAGCCACGGGTTAAGCTCCACATAATAAGAGCCTAATACAAACAGCCAACAACAAGCTAACTCAAACATTTATCTTAAGCACACAGAATCAAATCCTAAATCCTTGTACTATAAGCATGAACTACGAAACGGCTAACGGTACGTAGTGCTTAGTGATATTTGTATATAACCTCAAAAGGCTAAACTGATGAAAGGCGACTGAATATTATTAATACTAGCAGCGCGCAACAAATAAATAAAACTGAAGTGTCTGTTTGTGACTTCAAAATAACATTTTTTTACTCATTGGAAATGAAAGTATACAAGATACCTATAACGAAAATGCAATTGTTTTTTTTTTGTCTCTCTGTTTGGTTGAGGTAATCTTCTAAACGGCTGAAAATCAACTAAGACTCATCTAAATTACCGAAACTTGCACCTAAAATTGTGAGATATACATATATGGAAATGTATAGCAAGATTTTTTTTTTAATTGGCTTAAAAGTTTAATTAAATAGAGATTTTTCATAAAGCGCCGACATAAATCGATCTCCTAAAAGCCGTATAAATGATTAGAAACTCTTGTGGACATTTGCAATTGGTTCTAGAGGAGTAATTATTCGATGGTTTAATCGTAAAACGCACAGAGCGAGCGAGTATTTACGCCTGATCCAAACAAGCGTAGCAGTGCTTTGCAAATGGCTTAAACCTAAGCTCATCCTGTATTTGATATTAAATGATACTGATGCAGCGCACACGTTCAAAGGGACATGATGTGGTGTGTTACCATTAGTACTGCTAGCATAAAGTAATGAGGCAATGGTATTTGTGGTACATTATCTCTTAGTGATCGAAGTACATTATGCTATGTATCTATATTCAAAGAGTAGCAATAGTTTTACTGTTAATGCAAATAAACAATGATAATACTACTTATTCTTCGTGGTTTATTTCGCTGTCACCATAACTGATTATCCATAAAAATATACAAATATGCTGCGAGGTTCTATATCAAAGAGTATTGAAGACTAAGATCCTAGTATGATAAGTAGGTACTTATCCGAGTCATTCCAACTTAGTCCTCAGGGATATCAACGCATCTGTGGTCGACCTCAGGCAGGATTGTTATATTATCTGGGCTTGATCACATGTAAAATGTTGCTTTTGGAGGAGGTATTGACAAAATTAACAATAATGTTAATAATAGTGTTAATAATAATAATGGAAGCATTCGTTTCCTCTGTCTATTTAGGTAGAAAAAGAGTACCTCCATGAGCGATGAAGAATAACAACAAAATATATTGCACCGAGGATGTACGAGGGTACGAGGTCATTTAGGTAATACGATAGCTCCAAGCCAGCACAATGGAGGCCAAGTGACCGGGTATTATATTTTTGTGGCCATTGTTCGGCCCAAGGCCTTTGTCTCCGGCCTCGTTAATCATATTCACGCAGGACGATAAGCACGGAGTGATGAGCAGGGCCACGTGAATTGTTTCAATATAAAATGGTTAATAACTCAGATTAGGGCTCCGTTTTACAGCATCTTCGTATTTTTCAATTTTGTTTCGAAATTTACTATGTTATTTACACTACTTAGTTTAGATACGACAAGCAATGTTATATAAGCTATTTAGTTTAAATAACATAGCTTGCTGTGGCCCGCTATCTACGAGTTTAGCCAACGCCAGTCTTGGGTTCAAGGGAAAAGAACGGTGACTTTAGGTGGTGACGGTACTACACTGATCGCGAGGGACCAAAAAGTTGAAATAACACTGTCTATGAGAGAAATCAGTGAACAGTTTCTTACTATTTTTACTTGAAAAAACGAATTAATGGGTAGGTGAGTACCATCACAAGTATAATTAATAAAAAAATCGAAATCCACTTCTAATGCCGCTGCTTATTACAAGTCGTCCGTGAATCTTTAATTTGATAACGCATTTACTCTGGATATTTAAAATTCATCACGGTATTAAAAACCCATGACATTCTTCTATGGCATCACTTCTCCCCTGTTCGCCACTTTTACATCGAGAAGGGTTTGTGTTGCATTGTTCCTCCAAGGTTGCTTTTGTCTTAGCTCGTTAATCACCCAGGAGTGGCGGCGCGCTGGACAGATAAGCCGTGATGCCCAGCGGCTCGTGGATCCCCGATACAAAATTGTATGGGAGAAATAGTTTTTGTTACATCGTTAATCAAAACGTGATAAGTACCGACAGCAGTTTTTTTTGTGATTGTTTCAATTTAAGCTCCAATTTTGGACAGTCAAATTAATAAACCTGTCTGCGCCTACACCTCTAATTTATCATATTAATTAAAACATTCCAGATACTAATTTATCAGTTTTAACAATGATTTATTAACACATTTGATTAAAACTATAGTATGTTTGTTTTTTCATTTACATATTACATATATGTACTATATATTATAATATAAACTACTTTTTAAGCGTTTTTAAACTTATTATATGAATCTATTAGCAGAGTTTCACTTTCTACTATGCTATTAGGCATATTAGAGTTGAGAAGTCGATATTATGACAAATCTACGAATATTCCCAAGCTCTTGTAGCATTAAAACAATTTCAACGTCTTTATAAACATTTAATGTACTCATAAAAATTGGTCCCTAATGTAGATATCACATAAAAATATTAGAAATGATTACCCGAAAGTATATCTAAAAAATACTCAAAATACACAAGTCATCCCATACGTCATCTCTTATTCCAGGCGCGGCGAGTATCGCAATATTATCTTTTGATAAATAAACTAAGGCATTCGCAGCTGGGACTCAATTACTATTTCATTAGAAACTCGAGCGTTATTACATTCTACCGCCCCGAGATATCGCGGAGGAAATGAATTGTATCGCCGTTTTCTATAGGTGAGACGCACACGGTAGACAAATTGGAGCTAAAGTAACAAGTGTGTGTTTATTATTAAATAATATTATTTACTGGTTCAAAATGCGTAGCTACGTCACATATTTTTTATATGATCGAAGTAGCAAACGAGTATGCACCAGTGTGGTCACTAACACAGATGCCAAGCTCGGTGATCATTGCAAAACCTCTCTTTAGGAAGGCCTATGTCTAGCAGTGGACCCCAAAAAGCTGAATTGACATTAAGTACAAATATCTACAGCATTTTTTTTACAAAAAAAGTAATTTAAGATAACGCTACATATTTCCTCGCGTGTGTCATGCCCCTAAACCGTGGACGCAACAAGACAAGTTAAGCGCAGAGTACCGACACGTTGAGATATTAGAGAGATTTTTTATTTGTCTGCAGTTCATTGTGCTCTACACTTAAGATTGCTTCAATTCTTTCTACATTATTAAGAATTAATAACTTTATCGACAAAATGTCTAATAGTTTCTGAGTCTCGGGTTGACGCACCCAAATTATTTTTAAAGATGAGTCTTTTCTAATCTTCGACGTAAGGTTTGTCTTTTTGCTAGACTTATTCAAACTTCTAATTAAATTTATGTCTGGTCCTTAAATATCAGTTTAAAATAAAAGTAACATAATTTATTCTGAAAGTTCATTAACTTTAAACATTATTAAAATCTGAATACAATTATAAAATAACGAACTAATTCTAAATAATAGCAGCTCGTTAAGTTCTCACTTTTGACAAAATAATAATGTTCCCTTTAATAATAAAATAACGATCTAAAAAATATATTTTTACTAAATACATATGAAAGACTACAAGATACCTATAATAACATTTAATATTTTGACTGTCTGTTTTGATAAGGTAATGTTTTAAATGGTTGGACCGATTTCGATGGGACTTTCAGTGAGAGATAGCTGAAAATCTAAGGCGTAATTATTGAAAAATGCGCTAGCTTTGCGGAAACCGAGGTATCACTGTTGTTTAAATATGTATACCTTTATTTTTTTTATCACGGGTGAAGCCGTGGGGATTAACTAGTCTTTAATAAATCAACAAAGCGGAAGCTCCAGAAGGTCGGGAACACTGTCAGCCACAACTACGTCTACCGCAAAGCGACGATGCCCCAGCAAATACAATTGCTTTGCATTTCGGATTGTTCACTCTTTATTTTATTTTTAGATGGTATTGTATAGCTAGTGTTGTAAAGGAACAAGAAGTAAAATAATTATAACTTCTATAAATGACAAGCTAAAATCTTGTACCTATTATTTATTATACCTTACCATTACGAAGAATAATAATGATGGAAAATATGATTACTTAATTGTTTTCATTAATTATAATGATACCAAGTTTTCGTACCGAATGAAGTAATTAAAACTCGTCTATTAGTAAAAACATGAAGTCAGGTTTCTTGGGCTATAGACACATTTATTTCCACCAAGCAAGCTATCAATCATACACATTATTGGTAAAAGCCGTATCATTAACGCCACTTTCCGCACCGTTCATGCGGAATTAACTAATTGTTAATTCAAAGAAAATATTACAGCAATTTTATTGCTATTTTGATTTGTCCTGTAATACATATAAAAATAAAAAGACAGCAGCGTCTAACATTGTTATGATTGGGCAGATATTGGTGAGGAGATTGTGGCTTCAGTGTCAAACCACGAATGGTTTAAATACTACCTTTAATCTGTTACGTTTTTTAACATCTTTACGAAAACCTCAAAATACTTTCTTATTACATTCAGATATCTCAGATATGAGAAGGTACTTATGTGTATTATTATATCCACATACGATAGAAGAATACGATACTAGAATCGATATTCAAATTAATCATTTCAGTTAAAATAAGTCCTTTGAAAAGAATAATAATATTTTCTTGTAATCTATGTACAATAATAAATCTATAGGTTTATGATATATACGCTTGGCACGCTTCTATTTTGCTAACCTAAATAATACAGATCCAATTTTCTGATTCCATCATGGAAGTGTTGGCATTACTCGGCGTCAAAACTGAATATTATCGAATATTAATATCAAACAAACAAATAATCTCTAAGATATTACATAAACAATACGTGTCCCTGAAGCTATCAAAGGGATTCATAATGATATCGATTGGGTGAGGACCGAGAAATTGGTTTCGTTTATTCCGATACAATATCGCTGTATTCAAGGCAACGAAATCGACGTTGAGCTATTCGGAAATGAAAAGATAAAAGCTACAAACATTTCCAATGATTACTGACTTGTCTCACTACGACCAGGTAGGCCAGTGACGATGTTACATTTCTTTTGAAATGTGTACGAATAAATAAAATTGAAGTGTCTGTTTGTGATTTCAAAATAACTTTTTACTCAATTTATATGAAAGTATATGCGATACCTATAGAAAAATTCATTTTTTGTCTGTCTGTTTGTTTGGCGGAGGTAATCTTCTAAACAGCTTGACCGATATTGACAAGACTTTCACTAAAAGATAGTTGAAGGTTTAAGGCGTAATATAGGCTATTTTAAATTTCGAAAAATTGGGCCCCTGGGCCTTTTAATCCACCTTTTTTCTTAAAACGTCATTATACAATAAATACTCAAACATTAATAAAATGTATTTTTAGGTAACTCACTCTTTGCGGTTTAAATTAATTTACGGTGCTTTAGAATGTTAGCGTCTAACATATTATTATTTGACTTTATGTCATCAATATTTCATCACTCGAATTGTTACAGTTGGTGATGGAACAAGTCCCTTACATTTTCTGAGTTTTTCTGGAACAGAACGACTAAGTAATCGTTTGCGGTTGGAATTGAATTTGAATTCATGCTTTTACTCGGCAGTTATTTTGTTAGCGTCTATAAAAGTGAATTTTTAAAGTTGTTTATGTATGGCGAGCATGAATGTCGACGGCTTATGGATTAAAAGCTGGCGCTCTTACTCCGTGTTGTGTATCGTTTTCATTTCAAACTGGTTTAACAGAAAAGGAAATAAATATTATATTATGCACGTTGCGGTTCTCTTATGAATTTTATTTAAATGTACGTATTTTTATGGTTTAAGAAATAGGTGTGGTGTTGGTGCCTCACCGGCCGAATCGGTTGTCGGTCTACCACCTTACAAAAATCAAATACTAAATATAGGCAATTAAGGGTAAATACTTACTATAGGTAATCTTAAAGAACGTCGAAGCAACTGTGACACTTCTGTTATAAGGCAGAACAATGCTGTAATCTTAGTACCTATGAATAAAGAGGGATCATCAGTTTGTTATTTAGTCTTTACAAAGCCTACATAGACAAAGCATAGTTCCTGCAACACTACACCGATCCCGTGAGGGGCTGGTAATTCAATAAGTCACTACGGCCTCTGTAATCCCAACACGACAACGATTTTATACCGAATCGCAGATCCTATTCTCCGGCAACTCCGCAAACTCGCTTTATCAATTCGATTGAAGTGCGTCTACTACGTTTTGACAATGAGATTGATATCCAAATGTTGGCTTTGTCACTGTCCGACTGGTTTTAACATATAACATGTACAAGTAATTGAATTAATTATAAAGATTTCCTCGAGATTGATAGACGAACATGTTGGTCACGTGAGTTAAATTAAGCAGTTAAACATTAAGAAAGGATTTCGGTAAATTCGTCTTTGAAACTAAACTAAATTAATGCTGAATTTAAGATTAATCATAAACTGTTATACATCACTTCCATAATTGTAACTATCATTGTATGTATTTGTATTAAAATATCTCTGTTTGTAAGGGTAGACTGCTGCGGTTTCTTTATAAAGGTTTTACCAAGAAATTTGACCTATAAAATATAAATAGGTACGTCGAGAAGCTTGAATTTATTTACGTACACCATGAAAGAAAGAGACAACAGGAAGTGGAAGAGCCGATTACTATTGGAAACGGTGTAGCCAAACAATCACATACAAATCAGTACCTCATTGTATTCTTAGCACTAAGAAACCTGCATTTTTACAATAAAAATACAAAAGAAATTACTACCAGTAAAACAAAATGTACGTGTCTCATTGACTGGCAATCACTGACGTTAAGTATGATAAGCTGATCATACTGGTAGTCGCCTCAATTCGCCCACGTGCCACATCCTGTTGTCTCCTCATTTCATGATACACGGTAGCACAGTTCCATTAAATAACCAATAATTTACGAATAGTAAAATAAACAAGCATATTTTGATGACCAACAGCTGAACTATAAATCAACAATGATCACACCCACTCTCGGTGTTTGCTCGTTGCTCACTATTGACTGTTGGCTGTGTATGATTACACTAAAGCTAATACAAACAGACGATATTAATTAGGACATGTCACGTTATTGATCAAAACTGCTCGAGTTTTTCTTTTTGTTTTGTTTTGTGAATACCTAAAACGGATTCACAGATTCTTAGTGACAACGTTATGTTGATCGAAAAAAGGTTTCAAATACATTGTTGTAACTTATTTTGTAATTAAGTAGATTTTCGCCCGCGGTTGCGCACGCATGAAATTACTCCTCCTCTTAAACCACTCTATTAAAAGAAACATCAAAATCCGTAGCGTAGTTTTAAAGATCTAAGCATACATAGGGACAGACAGCGGAAGGTGAATTTGTTTAATACTATATAGTGACAGTGATGATACTGATAATGAAATAAAATTCTAATAAATTACCGTAGTAATTCAGTTCAACAGTTATTCAACTGTCTTGTCGTAACAAGACAGTTAAATAACTGTTTTTTAAACTACAATAAGTTTATATTTGGCAGCTATCTTACCTGACAGTTGTCATATAGATTGTATCTGCACATAAATATCTAAGAAGGGAGATAAATAAATAAATGCTTCCAAAAATCTTTATGATGTTCAAGACTTACCTACATTTACCTTGTACACTTCATTCATAACAACGCCTACAAAAAAATATGTACATATTGTATTACTATAATTATATAATATTTTATATTTACTAACTAGACATAGGTGACACAGTACCGAAAAAGGTAATAAATAACACAAATAAGTGGCATTAACCAAGTGTCGAACTTCTAAGGTACATTCCGGGTCCATTATTATACCTTGTTTATTTTAATGACCCACGCACTAAAAATATCCTTTTATTTAAACAAGTCAAAATAAACAAAGGTTGATTGAGTTTTATTATTACAACCAATTATCCGTAGGTGAGCAAATAAAACACGATTTTGATTGAAGTACTATCAATAATGATCGCCACTCTTCATGTTTACACGATGCTCACTCCGTTCACTGTTTGCTTATTGTT
>DWPV01004448.1:0-13605 GCA_018251915.1 Urbanus proteus proteus
ATACTAAGTATGTTTATGCAACTAAAAATATTTTTAACCTTCATCAAACAAGAGCGAAAGTCTTAAAAATAATGACGGTTTAAGAGATAGAGCACTGTGACAGCCGGACAGACAGATGTTCCGTTATAGGGTACCGTTTTTGCCCTTTAGGTACAGAACTCTAAAAATAGTGGGAATCAAAGATATGACGGTAATTATCAATTACATAATAGGAGCAACGATACCACAGACAGATATTCAGATACACTGACAGACACGTTAATCTCTATACGCCCTTTTTGCATCGGGAGTTTAAAATTACAGTCCTTAAAACTTATCTTAAACCATTTTCTGGATTGAATCAACCTTTAATTCATAAATGTAGTTAAGGCGTCGCAATTAACAGGTCGTTAAAATGACGAACAAAGTAAATAATTGCTCACTAGCAGTACCACGCCCGTCTGCCATCCAAACATGGCTCTCAGCTGACGTCTGTGCGGATCAAGTGAGCATGGCGCGGGGAACACGAGCTGCGTTATATAATGTAATGGTAATGCAACTTACTGATTCACTTCACGAACAAATAAACCACATGCTAAAAGATACCATTTTCCGCTTCATTTCTGGTGAATGCTATGAC
The DNA here is from genome assembly GCA_018251915.1 of Urbanus proteus proteus. Classification (NCBI taxonomy): domain Eukaryota; kingdom Metazoa; phylum Arthropoda; class Insecta; order Lepidoptera; family Hesperiidae; genus Urbanus; species Urbanus proteus. Next base: position 620 of record DWPV01004448.1, read on the forward strand.
TTCATTTAACACAACGGACAATACTAATTATTCTACCACAAGATATTAGTTGTCACTTACTATAAGACCGGCATAGTCTCGTAGTATCATACATGATAAAACATATTTGGATATTTCGATTAATATCCGATTAAATCTAATACATTTATAAATGTGCACATAATAATATATTAGTAAATCTTAACATTAGACATAAGCATGCCTAAAAAAATCACAGAATAATACTTAAAAATCTATTTTAAAATTACACCGGTAGCTAAATTGTTACCCTCAAGCGACTAGTTCCACTGTGATCAACCAGACCACAACCTTAACCAGTATTTAATCTATATCAGAATCTAGTGCATACATTAATTAATACTTGCAATCTAATTACAAGTAATAATGTTTTAAAGGGCAAGAAACTCTCGTTCCTCATTTCGACACGCAATCTCTTGCAATTTATTAACTCAATAGCGAAGTGTGAGGATGTGTTATGTAAAATGATGAAAATACCGCCTCTAACATAATGTGGCAACTTTCGAAAGGTGCATCAATAACAACTATAAATCTATTGACGCCTGAAGTGCACGATCCGGTTCGCACGTTTTAAACGTTCTTATCTCACATAGCATTCCACTAACCATATACATCGAGAACAAATCGATAAAACAACAATCGATAATCGATTGTAGTAGGTCAATGATTGAGCTTATTATAGGCTATCTGCAACTGTAATCTAAAATGTTTTCGATTTTCACTAATAGAATAGATTATCGATTCACATCGTCGATGGCGTCAATCGATTGATGTGGTAACAAATAACGATCGTTTGAATAATCAATTTTGCCATCATTTGACGTTCGGTTGTGTGTGGAGAAGGTCTTCTCAACAAGATGAACAATTCGAGGATTTGTCTATCTCATTTACAACTACATTACACTTTATAGTTCTAAACCATTTAACATATATGCATTGATCGTGAATTAATAAATGTGAATTTTTAAGGCTTTTTACAAAAAAATAATTGCTAACATTTTTGTCAAAATCTCTCCTTCACTAAAGAAGTTTTATATTTCTGTTATATATTTCTTACATCTAATACACCTTCATTAAACCAGTAATGTGATTATTATGAATAATAAAATAAGGGTTGTGACAACCATGAACACAGCAAGTTAGATTCCGGTAACGCTATTAATGTTGTATCTTTGCATATCTTCATCTCAACATATTACGTGCGGAATTATGTAAAGCTTTCCGGTAAGACTGCAAGGCGGTGGCTGCCTGGCTTCATGTGAACTTTACCAAGTGAATTTGTTACTGTAAAAACTTGTTTAATTTATAATGCGGTTATGATGAAATGAGTACACGGCGGTTGCGTAATTATTTTATTAAAACTAAACATTTAGTAGATATAAATTTATTTGCATTTTGTTGATACTTATCTAAATTCTTCTCGTTACTCAACACGCCAGAACGGCTAAACGGATCTGGAAGAAATGTGGCACAAAGATTAGTTATTTCTTTGGAATAACTCATATTTTATCCCGGAAAAATAAAAAGTTCTTGTGTGATTCGGTAAAGCACGGACGTACATAGCTAATTGTAAATATAGGAACTGTAAAATAACCCGCAATGTGATTGATTCGAATGTTAGTAAACTTGCATAAATGTTACGTATATGTCCATTTCATTTAAAAAATAATTTTCCTTACGAGGAAATATATATGGAGATATGTTAGCAGTATCGATGTTACTTAATACAAAAAGCGCTTGAATAGCTATATGCGATATCTTTCCGCTTACAATTATTTTAATGAATTATTTTAATGAAATCAATTTTAGCATGAATGTATGTCTTTATGATTCGAAGCAGTGTAACTAATTTAAATTTATATGTTAGTGCTCAAAATGTAGGATATTGATGATGATCCTATGTTATTACCCTACATACGCCATATACATACGTATAGCTACATGCTACATCTATGCTACAATTAACGCTTTGCTACATGTAATTCATTCAAACTGTATAGGATGTTAGCTAACTCTAGGCCCTACAAATTAGGATACCAACGAGTGCCGCACCAAGTAGAGCATGATAACAAGGCGCTGTACATCTTAATTAATGAATTACTTAAAGACCTTCGTCACGGATGAGGGACTGCGGGAGTTGCGCCACGTCCAGCGCCGGATCTGTGCACCGCCGGCTTATTGATACCGATCGATCTATTACGCCTTCAAATATGCTTTAATGCAACATTTGCTCGCGAACATTCCGTGGAGTAACTCGCCGAACTATCACAATTAGTCAAATGAAAAACAATGTATACAAATAACAAATACTACATGACAAATGCATTATCCTTCCACTCGTCTGTTCGAGCAAAAAAATTTGAACTCCGGTTGAACAAACGATTATCAGTTGGACAGCGACGACGGCGGCATGTTCAGAATACGTAGTTACATACGTTTTCATGCCTGTGCGACTGTTTGACCAGCTTTATAAAAGTATTAATTAGAACTCACCATTTTTTATCTATCGAAATGTCGAATTATCAAGTTTTCCCAAAAGTATAAATCTGCACGGTGTCGGCAGCAGATTTTATAGTATGACAAATTTGTAATTACAACCGCGATACGATTGTCGGATAACCGCGGGTCTACTGCACTTATTATAGCCTATAAGCTTTACTTGAGCAACGTATAAAATCAATTTATTACCAACCATCAACTCAGCCAAACGAGGTTGTACGGTGGTAAGCAATAACGTTTCTTAATTAGGGTAATGGTTCTCTTAAGTGTTGGATTCTTCTAAGTTATTGCATGTACGACAGAGCATTTGTCTTCCTAGATTTGTAATCATTTTAAACACAACGTTGTTCAGAACTTAACTGATTTTAATAGCTGTAACTTTATGTTTGTATATAAAAAAAGTCTAATGTGAGTAAAGATTACCTAAATAGATTTTTTTTGTCGAGTTGGTCTAAATAGGACTTCATGAATTTCTCACATTATGATACTTATCAACAATTTACTCATCAATTTTATTATACTTATCTTATTATACTTATCAATTTAATTTATCCTTGAAATAGTAAAAATCTTTGCGACCTTTATAAGGTGTCACAAATTAATGTAGATGTAACAATAAGTAATTTATCTCAGTGTGATCTTGTTTAAAAATTATTACCAGGAACATAAGTGACCGAATAAGGAAAGTAGGAAGAAAGGAACGAATTTTAATAAACACAATTAAAATATGAAAAGTAAGGAAATGAGTACGGCAGCACATTACGTATTACATTTGGACCGATGTCATAACGTACTCGCAGATTATGCTGAGTGGACCCCAGGAAGCGTTACACGTAACGGTTGCGACACGACACGAGACGAGCAATTTAATAAAATAATTTGCCAAAACAATACTTGTACGGACGGGAACAATGCGGTATTCTGTGCTCGGTAGGGTTGCCAACTTAGTTTGAAGGAACGATGTTATTCTAACAAGAACAACAAGTAATACTTAAAGAAATAGGTAACTCCAATATGCTCATATAGACATTTTAGACCATGTCCACATTTTCTTTCAGAAATAGGAGGAGCTAAGTCCCCTCCTTCATATACATACTCTCCAAATTGGAAGACCTTTTTAAGAAAATCCCGGATCCTTTTTTTTACGAAAGTGAAAATAATACGTATTTAAATAATAGTATGGGTGGCAACCCTAGGCAGACTTAGTACAATTAAATCGCCCAAGTCTTCCGTCACCATTTCCGCTGTTGACAGGAATTATAATTAGACTTATTTTGTTATTATGTGGAGCAACGCCGTGACTAAATAGCTTCTTTAGTAACTGGATACCTCGTTACATGTCATGTTGAGGAAGCCATTTTGATCTGTCTCAGTTTGAAATGATTAAATCAAGGTAAATTAGTGTAATTAATTAAAACATTCTTTACAGTATGGTATTTATAAATGCGTAATACCTTTGCAGTATCATTAATTTTTTGGTTACCCACGGAACTCGAAACTTTGTAAATACCTACTAAATATGCCGTAAAGGCAAATTTTACGGGTAACATTTTTATATTAATAAACTGCCGTGATCAAACTGGGTGAATCTGCATACGTTCCCATAAAAAAATTGCATTGATTTTTACATTGATTCATTATTACAGCAATCAACTATTACGAATCTGAGATTATATCATACGGATCATGCCTATATTCTTTAAAATGCCTAATATTTACTTTTGCACTTAGTCTTCGTATGGATTTAGGTATACATTAATATAATTATTTTCGCTAGTATGTCGGTTCACAAACAATGCGTCACCTTATGCCCGACACTCACGCCCTCTGTCCACGCTCTTTGCAACTCGTAATTTGAGTAGGCTTTGTGTAATTAACGTGAACACGCCTTTATGATCGTTCAAAGTTGAAGGAAAAATAGCCAAATACGTATAGGTATTTCTTTTTTATAACAGTTGCTACTCAAAATGTGCTATTTTGGAATACCTACTTATTGTATTATGTCAGTAAGAAAGAGCTTAGTTTTTTTGTTTATAATGTAATATAAACGACCATATATAGTCTACTTGACGATAGACTGCTATTGTGGCCCAAGTCTAGTACCCCAGATCATAAATAAAAAATGTGCAAACAAAATACATTTGAATAATTTATTCTACATAATACAATATATTGTCTTTATTGCAAAGTTAATATATGTTCATACTAAACAGTGAACTTGAAATATGTACATGTCGTCGGTTCCATTGACATTTTTATGTATACACAAATATTCGTGTATCTGCTTATACATGTATACATGCAAAAGATTGACAGGTGTGTATCCGTTTTACAACAAAGCAATGACCTTTAACTTGTAACTCAAACATTGTCAAGCAGTGTCGTGGTTACATAAGGAAGGCTCCTCCAAGGTAATGGGTTTCGCCAAAACAGAACCTCTTACACCATCGAGTACTTTAATTTAAAACTAAAATATATAATTCAAGAGTAGTATAGGAAAAACTTGATACTTTCCAAGTCAAAAAAATTAAAAAGCACCGTATTTCTTTTACTTATATCAATTAGTGTTATAAGTAAGAGAAATGCTTATAACAGTGGTAACAGTTCTCTTACCTATAACAGTTAATGTTATAAGTAAGAGAACGTTCATCATCAGGTTATTTTTAAACAAAGTTAAAATAGCAATATTACCGTAAAACATTGTCACTCTTTCGTGCTTGACAACCATCAGTTACCTATTTATAAATAGCACCAAATGCTGCAAATACTGAAAATACCTTTGTCATTGCCAAATTAATTGATTTGATACCAACCTGGCCGCCGGCAATGACATTTGTGAAGTCAAGCGACAAATCGCTCAGGTAACCGTTTTTTGTAACCGGATTTTACTTTCAAGACTCAGTGTTAAATTTTAATATCTTAGTGAAAAAGGTAGCTAGTTGTTTATAATGCTCAAATAATTGAGTTAAGGTCTATGCTTTTGGCACATGGACGTGAGAGAGAGAAATAGGAATAGAACAGTAAATGTATATAACAAAGTTGAAAGCACTTCACTTCGAAGTTTTTGTAGAAAATTTCAACAATCCCAAAAGCTTCATTAATAATTAAATAACAACATTATTTTTTCTATAAAAACTTTATATTACAATGTCGTAACACAAATAAAAGTACAAATTGTCCGTAACAACGCTTATAAAAAACATTATACATGTAAGTGAGCACGCAGTTAACCCGTTAATATGAGTCTTGCTTCACGACAGAACTATCCTTCGGCAAGTGGAGCGATGGAGCAATCGGTATCACAAAGATCAGCAAACCGCCATTATCGCAATTCACAGGAAAAGATTCTCTAAACTCTCTATATGTAGGACTGGAATGGGATAAATGGATAAACAATAAATCATTTTAGCATCATTACTTGATAGATAGCTCGTGGCGTAACGCGCATTACATGTAGGGACGACCGGCTGAAGTGGATTTATTGAAGTTGTCAAAGAATCTTTTTGTGGACAATTTGTAAACGAAAATCATACAAATAATTAATTAAAACAAGTAGTGAATCTATATTAGATACTTGAAATCAATATTCCATTTTTTTTTTGTTAGATTTTTTTAACGATCGAATTTCGACACAGAAGACACTATTTTTTTATTCAGACACTCTCAGAGCTAGAATAAGATAAATCAAAGATCGATTTTGAGGAATCAACTCCCTACTAGTCGATATTTTACATTTTGTTCAGATTCCAATTAGAATTGATTTCTAAATGGATCGGTTTTCAGAAAAATCGCCATCCCTAGCATCTAAAGCGTGTAGAGCGATGTATTTCATTGCGTACATTAGAACTGCGGTTACAAAATGCGGGCTTAGTGAGCATGATGGCTGTGGTTTATGATCTAAGGATAAACTATAAAGTTATGTTCGTATACAAAATGTACGTTACGTCATTGTTTTATGTCTAGTAAAAAACGTTAATGACGGCCGTAAAACCAAATTGCTTGATTTTGTTAACCAAATGTAATAATCCGATCAATAAAATTGCAAAATGTTACTAAACCTTCATTTTTTGAGCAATTAAAACTTAATTATAATGTTATATTTAAATGTATAAAGCAGTCTTGATACTTGATTTATAATAATTTAATGAAATAAACATAATTACTCTATTGTTACAAAAGTATTAAGTCAACATTGTAATGCTTACTATAATATTATTTAAGAACTCGAAATATTAAATTTTGAATAAATAAATTAGCACATTCAATGTAATTTATAATATCAGTATAGTTTTGGCAATAATAAATTAATTATCATAAATTACGCTTTACGACGTAATCGTAAACTATAAAATTTAACACAACATAGTCAATGCACAAAGACCACTGAACTGCTAGTCATTTTGTACATAAATAGAACAAAGTAAGTAAAATAACGACACAACGATAAAAATATGTAGATGGATGAGGATACTGGCCCACGCGAAGTTTCCGCGAGCCTTGAGCGGTCAAAGGTACAAGTGCACATTTGTTGAGAACATCAACAGTAAACCGATTACGCACAAAATGTGTGTATATTTAAAGGGCGGGACAATACATTGTATTGTCGTTGTAGCCATATAGTTTTATTATTTCGATCTTAATTCCTTAAACTTATATCAGGCGACCTTTTGGAAGTTGTGAACCAAAAATAATAACGATGTTTTCTCTAAAAATAGTTTATTGATTTAAAAAGTCTACCCGAATCCTAAAATATGTCAAATATTTAGAGGCTGTTGAGAAAATAGGTGGACAAAACACGAAATCTCCCGAGTTTTCCGATCTATATTAAAGTAAATTTTTGCCGCCCTTGGACATATCGCGGTCTGAATACTTAGACGAAGTGGGCCACATCCAGCCTGCGGACCGGCAATTATATTTTAGCAACCTTGTATTTTAGTAACGTTATATTTTATTGACGGTGAATTTACAACCATGACTTGATAATGATGTAAATGTCTTTGACATTTAAAATATTGTGAAACGCATTTTTAGCATTACAAGTCTAATATAATTAAAGGTGCATACTTTAGAGTTTTTGCAACATTATTAATGGTTTAATGAAATTTAAAAACAGAAATAAACCTTCCACTTTTTGTGCGAGTTATCTAATTATAGAATGTAAATAAAAGACTCGTTTCGCCTTTCAAACCGGAAGAGAACAAATTGTAACTTGCAACAAACATTGGAGAATTCCACTAGTTGGCCCCATATAAATACACTATTATATAAAAAGTAATTATACTATTACTATTATTTTCTACATCGACTTAGTGATATTAAACTCAGACTTTGTAGGCAAGTCTGTTTAATTTTGCCTACGATCACGCATATCACAGGGCATACAAGAGTAAACGCATAGTTCCGATATACCTGCTTCATCCATTTCTGATGAATGAAGATCACAACTGTGTTAACACACAAATAAGTTGATCAATATTCATCTATATAATGTTTGTGAAGGCCGGTCAGATTTTCTAGTTAACGTTACACGCCGATGGACTCAGGCTGTTGACAGCCTTGATATTACTAATGCGTTCGTTATGGTTTAGCATAGAGGTCTTGCAAAACTATCATCTTCCCTTCTTGCGGCATCTTGCGACAAAGAGAGAGTCAATTTCCATACCAATATTTCGAAGTCATTGCATAGGAAATCTCACGTTCACTGCAGTATTCGGTAGGAGAAGTGTAATACCTTCTTTCCTTAGTGGTTTTCCTAGGCGCTATGTAGAAGACCCTGGGATTTCCAACGGAATGCAACTGCGATCGTCTGAGGGCAGTATCGGGCTCTTCTCGAAGAGCTTATGTTCATGCCGCATTATCGCTTCCTTCCCAAAGGCCGTAGCTTCGACAGCCCCCTTTATTCGCCTCTTACTACAGGCAGGTCATTTTGTAGCCATATTCTGGTCGCGAGCAAGAGAAACAAATCTTTCAATGCCTACAAATTAATAATAGTAACTCATTCGTCACGTAATAATTTTATTGTTATTCGTCACATAAGATTTACACGTATAATTAAAAAGTACATTAGCTCATGTATGTGACTAATAAAATAATAATAACCGTAGATAATTACGGCCGTCCACAGCCTGCCATTAGCTAAGTGGGCTACGTTCTTGGTGATAATAACACAATGGTTTTCCATTGTTCTGCCTAATTATAATATAACTTAATTAAAAGCAGAAAATAATTAATGCACTACATTCAATAATGTGGATCGAAGCAAAAACAGATTGCGTTTCTAATTGTGTTGTTTCATAATACTATAAAGTAGTACTTTTCTTAAACACCGTTGGTTTTTCTGTAAATATTTATAATACAATAAGAGTGTCTACACTGACGTATATGTATTATTTTATAAATATTATTGACGCAGGTTGAACACTTGATCTACAACGTTCGGTAATACTTATCCGAGGCGTTTTAACATAATCCTCAGAAGTTATGTCCGTCAAAATTATTACTTCCATACTTTTATAGAACAAAAGATTATGTTTTATTAATCATGATCTGTCTACATTTTGTATATTTTAGAAGATCTGAGTGAAATCACAGCACGTGTACATTTTACATCACTCGCATTATTCAAGCTATTTGCATGTAAACGATGTTGAACTGTAAGAATCCGCATAATACTGTACTGTCGAAATTAACTCGTTATAGCCACCGTCGGAAACCAGCTGGTGGAGGTCATGGGTGGTCGACCTCACAAATCACTTCATATTGCAAGTCACTTTCAAGATTGAAGTCCTTTTAAAATACAACTTTTAATACGGAACGACGTCTCAGAACTTATGCAAACTGTAGGTACTTGAATAGACGGCAAAAACGATCAAAAATAATATGACTGATGATTCAACTATATACCTTTGCGAATTTCGATATTAGATATAACGAATATGATTCGATAGGGGAGGTACCACTGCCACACCTACTTCTAGCTCGAAGCAATTATTGCATTTCGATAAAATGCCGGCGGATGACATATGTATAAGGCGACTATCTTAGTCGTCGGGAATAGTAACGCATCTGTGATTGACTTAAGATAGAAAAACTGTTCTATATGACATTTCATACAAAACTATCCATGACCACATGCCATAAGATAGACTATATATTCGTTTATTTCTTCAATCTTATAAAAAATGTGAGTAATTAGCCATGTGAGCTGGCAACCCTGCCCGGCGCTCTGGTTACGTTAAGTGGAAACACCCAGAGACCTCTCACTTCGTGCAATTTTAAATCTATAATTACTTTGAATTGCAACAGTTTTTATTAACTCATGCGGTTGACGGAAAGGATTGCTGGTATTTATATCAATTTTTATATAAGCTTGTGTGTAAACAAGTTATTCTTAAAGGTATTTAATTTGTTTGTTGTCTTATTTTTAACCGACTGCGTCAAAACAAGGGTGATGCTTTTAAACAATCGTGTAGTATATTACCGTGGAATTAGCATCAATATATTTAACTAACTTAATCTATGAACATGTATTAGGTATCTTTTTACTGTTTTTGTATGTATTTATAAACGTACTGAATATTATAAAATTTAAGTTCATAGAATAAAGGAGTTCAGATAAGCGCAATCCACTTATTGGATTATTGTGTTTAAACGTTCTCACATATTTGACAACAGAGTGTATTTAGATTGTGTGGGTAACCATTTCACGGGTTGATGAGAATTCGCGGATTCGATCTTCCGGTCTTTCGCCTCGGCTGTCCAACACGCACTGCGCTATACTGTAGGTAGGTAGATATATTGTATACATCACTATTCTTCATGCTAACCGGTATATTCATGCAAAAACATTCAGTGAGTTTACGAATAAATCAGGAAACATTCTAAAAAAATATTGTAGAAGTTGCTGGTAAATAGATTTGTTATTTTGTTTATTGTACACCCATAACGCGTGTACGTTCATGATCATAAAATCTTGTACAAGTGTATCGAGTGTTTGTACGATCACAAGAAATAATTCATTGTAAATTTGTACAATTTTTCAATTAATATTTAATTAAAATATGCAAGATTAATCACTATTAAGCAATTTATTTTAAAGGTCTGATCAAAATCAATATTAACAAAATTACACACATTTGTAATTTACACAATTCAAAAGAGAGTTATATTTATTTCAATGTCTAAAGTAAGTCTGCTTAACTATTGAAATAGTACTTATTTCAAATTTTTTAGTGATAAAAATTAATCAAAAGTGCATTTGTGTGTATTGGAGCGGAATACCTGTTAGTCATTCAAGTTTAGTTATAACGGAAACGATTTGCGGCAACCCTGCGAGGAGGTTTACAAAAATGGAATTAAAGCGTGTTGCGCAACAGACTTACAGTTTTATTGATATTATTATAAATTATAACCGGAAATACTTACTTGAGTCTATTACTTCATACCGTCATTAGGCAGGTCCAAAATATACACATTTGCAAGGTGGTAGGAACGAGGGCATAACTTCCGCTATACTTATTTCTAGTCAAACAATTTATGCTTTCATTGGAAGGATGTAAATGCTGACCTAAATATGAGGTGACCATCTTAGACCTCATCAGTGACAACTCTATAATTAACTTCAGATAAAACCTCATTGATGTCTGTGGAGTCAGATACAAATGTCCATAGACAACTATGATTAACTACATACTTATTTGCTACGACTTCATAAAAAAAACAATAATAATTATTAGCCGGAAGTATGTACATATATTAGAGTCGATTACTTCATAGTCGATTAGACAGCCCCAAAACATACAGAGAGTGTAACAAGTATTGCTTCCTTACGTAAGCGTATTCGCGTATAATACAGAACGCCTGCTATGTTAGAACGGTGCAATTAGATTATGTAAGAAATCCATGATGTGCTCTTTGAGCAAATTTGTTTACGTTTCAATTGTTACGCCATTAATATGTACTTATATCTTCTATTGTATGTACCAATGATTACCTAGATACTTGCATGGAGTCCACTTTTAAGATCATGATAAATAGACCAGTGCAGTGATTATCAAAGAAAAATAAGTGAATCCTACGAAACATTAAACGGTAGATATCTTATTATATTCAATATGATATATGTAGAGCCACATAGAGCCACCACATTGCAAATATTGTTTAACTACCATGCAAATATTCGTTCTTGTTAACACTTTGTGTGATCTTACGTGATACAATATTGAATTTCTTAAAATATAATTTAGATATTTTAGTATATCTTCCAAATAAAAACTTTGTTTCTTGTTCAACTTTTCTCAAATTGCCATAAACGTAAATCCTTCGTTTATTTAAGTTATAAAAGATTACTTTCAATCCGTATAAGATAATACGAGAAATAAACCTTGGCTTTTTCAAAAGTCGTCTTATATTACGTACGATTAAACGAGCCCTTAACTTCATAACATTTACAGAATTGTACAATAATATTGCAAATGTGAAGGTTACACATTCTGGCTTTTTTACTTTAACTTGAATTCATTCTGAGAACGCAAACAAAACAGTCTTGGCACAGAACTTAAATCTACAAAGTAGTTAACGACCTGTCACAATGGTCATTGGTCACCATAATGGTCTGTTAAAAAACTGGCTTTGATGGCCACCATACAATCACTAATGGTTTTTCTTTCAATTTTGAAAGTTTAGTTATTTAGTTTATACCAAGCTACTATTTCGTTAATCTTGGATCAGTTAGTTCCAGAGTAACTTTGGACTACGACAGGAGTAGACCATTTATTAATAGACGGTATAAGTAAAACGTAGGTGTTACACGTAACACATACAAGTTACGAATATAATTTAAGCGAGCGTTTTCGTTACGGCTGCAGATGTAATATTAAACGTTACACACGCTGCTAATCGGCAAAGTTACCGCATGACATAAACCTGAGTTGAATAACCATTGAAATGCCAGCGACGCGCTGCCCTCGAGGTCGGAGGTTCGCATCTCCCGTAACTTACGTTTCGTCATTCATAAATAGGAAATTGCGTCCATTTGACCTGTCGCCCCTCGCCTAGTACGGTATCTAAGTGGCTCCTAACGTATAAATTAGCCTGAATTGCCCGTCTGCAGCTTTAAAACTAAATATTTCTATCTGCGTAATCTATAGTATGTAGTTTACAGTTTATATCACGGAAATGGTTTTCTTTTATATAATTTCTCTGCCCTTGCGTCTTTTAAAGATACCTAAACATGTCATTCTTTAACACCAATAAATAATGACTACATTTACATATTATACTACACATATCTCTTCAATCCATCCTAATAGTCTCTGTCTTTACAGGTGTCCCGTGACGTAAGCAAGAAGAAAGAAGACTAGTAATATAACCAGGACACAAACATATAGAAGCATGAGGAGTGCAGTATACTTCGTGGCGTTACTGGCGCTGGCGGCGGCCGCGCCCGCGCCAGAGCCCGCACCCGCGCC
>DWPV01004449.1:0-12500 GCA_018251915.1 Urbanus proteus proteus
ACAACAGATTTTTTTGCTATCTGTCGAATAAACCTTATCTGTCTGTTTATCTGACTATTGAAAAATTAGCCCTAAATTATGTATTCGTTAAATCAGTGAGGACTCGCCCATATGGCAAAGAATGGTGGCATTGCTTCCTTAATTCACACGTTTCTTTGAAAATATTCTTATGACTGATATACCTTAGTATTATATTTATGGTAAAGGACTCCAATCCATTATTACCAGCTCCATGCCATTAAAATCGATATGTCGGTGTCTAACAACAAACACTGTAAGCAAACCACAACGCTACACAATCGGACATTTACAATATTAAAGTCATGCAAAAATACCTTTTATATCACTATGTATACATTACAATAGTAAGTACAATACGCGTATGTACACGGCTAAGCTACTGTGGACTGGAAGCGGTGACCTTCATTGACATCTTGCAAGCGCGTCCATATAAAAATACGTGAGGTCTATACAACGCGGTCGTCCGCTTGTAAATACAATTGATCGATGTTTAACTGCGATAACTAACAGGGTATAAAAGGAAATATACAGCGTAATCTATATTACAAATATTGTACACTTTACAAGCCTCAACACGCAATAGGTTAACATTCACCATAAGCTATTGCACACGATTATTTTGCGCTACTCGACAAGAGATGGCGCTAGAAGCATGAATGAGTTTTAACATCTTGCCTATATACATACATACATGCTTTGAACTAACACAATAAGAGCACGTTGCGTTGTAATTTTAATCGTGTGTAATAACTTATGTTAGTATGTTTGAATTCGCCGTAAGTGACGGCCCTAAAGCGATATATTGCACACTCGAGATAAATAACTATAGGCGTTATTTCAAACTTTAAGAATTGACAGTTCACGCCACAATTACCACGACATTCACAATTCACGGCTACAACGTAATCTAAGCGTCTACCTAGTCAAAGTGGAATTTACAAAACACCGTATAGGCACTGAGGGAGTATAGTTGAATATAAACGAGAACTCTAAACGCTGGCAATATGCCTAAAAAATTACATATTTTTAGGAATAGGCCACTACTCTGTACATCCGTAGACGTTATTTCATGTCTTCCCAAAACTAGCTTGATTTTTAGACGAAAGTACGAATTCCGTGCATACAGAGTAGATATCCTAACGAATTATCACTAATTTAAAGTAGATGATAGAAAAAATTATGGCGCGTCTCCACTAGAACGGCTGAAGGATTGTCGTTCCGCGCGCGGCCACAATTTTTTCATATCGTATACATTTTTAGCCTTCTTAAGTTAATATTGCATGTTATCTGTTCGCAAGTCTTTCCTATATCGTAAATATATCTCTATACTTATTAATACTTTGCAATATTTAACTCGGGAACTGAAAATCAATAGGTTTTTAATGAGCTCATTAGTGTTTTCACGTAGAATTCCAATTCACGATATCCCAATGCGGACGTTTAAAATCTATCACAAATTAGAATTAATTACAACACGTATATAAATTTGTATTAGACAACGGGAAGATTAGTGATATGTAGCATGGCACGTGTACTTATCTAGAAAATCTAGTAGATCTCGTAGAAAATCTAAATTGCAACCTACTAGCGACATCTCGCGACAACCATTCGTGTTCATTAAGACCTTGTTATATAACGTTCAAATAACAAATTAACTTTGGCACTATTCTTGAAAATATAACACACTTCTCATAATTTAATCTTACGTAAAAGTATCGCGGAAAAATGATGTGATTAAACAGAATCACTCAAAAATCTGAACTCTCATCAGAAAAGTAGAGTTTAATTATTTTGTCTGTAAAATCGTGGAATTTTGTTTAGTTTAGTGCTAGCACTAATCTATAGTGTCATTTTTGTAAAGCTTAGGTGCTGAAAGTCGTATATAATATAATTCTTTACTAACACAAGCACTATCAAACCACGCGTAAGAGAAATATTACTTAATCCATTATAATAATTAAAATAATAAGTTTACTAAGTAAAGCCGCTTGGTTTTAATGCATTGATTCCATTTGAGCAATGTATTCCTTATACGATGTCAAAATTCGTTTCTCTTAATTTAATATAACTATCTGAAATCACATCTTAAGCGCGTCAAAGCTAACTTTTTACCTGCTACTGTTTAATCAAATTTAGTACGAAATGGCTAAAAGAACCAAAAATATCTTCTATAACCAAATCCAAGATGGTTTTTGAAATAACAGATTTAGAGCGCCATGATTAATTAATAAAATAGAGCGGCGGGATATGCGAGCAAAACTTTAGACTTCGTCAAATCTTAAAATAGATAGTTCGTAACAGACTTCCAGGTATAACTATTATTGGTACTAAGCAAAATAAAAAATAAAACAAAACCAAAAATAAAATAGCAGTGCATTTAATAAAATAAAAACGACTGAGCACATGAGGCGGACTCGCGCCCGGCGGGCGACCATACATACAATAATGTTTATGTTACAATACAACGCTTTGGTACTGAGTGGCTTGCGGCTTCGGGCGACAGCTTCTCTATCCATTTCCACCAGCAACTACGAGATTGGAAATATTTGTGCTAAAGTAGTCCCTCGTTGGGCGCCAAAATCCCACAGTGGTCGCCAATAGTTGCTTATGAAAATTCAATAGACGGCTGTCTCCGGAAGCTAAGTTTGAAATGCTGGTCAGTGCGGCGCTGTGACACAAACTTAAATCACAAAATAAACGAAAGAGCAAACAAAAATTAAAAACTTAATGAAGCCATTCAAAACAGATTACACTCAAAATAAAACTATTACATGAAACTTAATCGTAGAGTCATAATTCGAAAACTGAAGTTTAAGATACAGAAATATCTACGAAACTAAAATTATTTTATCCAACATAATTTTGTACCAACATAAAACAATTTGTAAACTAAATAACACGATCGCAACAAATAAACAAAAT
This sequence comes from Urbanus proteus proteus, assembly GCA_018251915.1. Taxonomy (NCBI): domain Eukaryota; kingdom Metazoa; phylum Arthropoda; class Insecta; order Lepidoptera; family Hesperiidae; genus Urbanus; species Urbanus proteus. The sequence goes on from DWPV01004449.1 coordinate 2,944, forward strand.
TGATTCGGACGTATAGTTTGATTTTAAAAAAGTAGGTATTGCATCATCACTTAAAAATAAGATTGCAATTGATTTCATTGAAAATTGAAAGAATTCGAATAGATATATTACTTTTGCACTCAAGATAACATTCATTTACATGTAGGCGTGTTTACGTACGTACGCACACTAACGCATCGTGTACGTACACGATACATAGACTCAGAACACATTATAACAGAAAGTCGGTTTAGTTACATTCGCGAGATTTCACACTGCTATAGTTATTCGAATTCATTACAACATTCCAATTTTATTAGCAAAACATTTCTTTTAAAAAGCCAAAAAAGTATAATTGTTGACACAACTTGATTCAATAAGATATGAATTTTAAGTGACAGCATTTATATTTACGTCTCACTCATTCTCCACAATTTATGAGCAAGACAAAAAATCGGACATTTTCAATCATCTCTAATTGAAAATACATTGATAATATAAAATAACGTCTATGATCGAGATCTAATGAGTGTTGCTGCCTACAGGATGATTTGAACGTAATAATAAAAAAGAAAAAAAATCCCAACCACCGAAGAGCGCCATCTTTTGAGCAAAGAGGTAGTTTTCATCGCACAACATTTAATAATTCCATAAATACGTTTGAGGATTCCTTACTTCGGAATCTCTATTCCCTCTCACTAATTTCCTATAGAGTGAGCGAGAGACATATACAAAACCTATCTGTGCGATAACATACCCAACTCCGCTTCATAGATGCCGCTCTTTTCTCGATAAAAAAAGCAGTTTTATATATAAGAATATAATATGCAATATTATCATAGCATCTGGCTTTGAGCAATAGCCCGACCGACTGACAAATTTTATAAAAAATCCGTTCATGACATAGTTCTATTGAATGAATGAATGAAAAAACATAGTCTTTGAAAGTTTGACATTATTTAGCCATTACTTTGGAAAATTTTGCTATTTTAAGTGGCATTATTTTTTTTTTAATTCTAACAATCATTTTAACAATTGATAAATCTAATGCCATTTTATTTTGCAACAAATTCAACCTTCCCTTGAGCAAGTGTTATTACTTATACCTTCTGATCTAGCCATCCATACACATTTGAATAAATTCGCGGTATATACTAAAGATACTAAAGATAAGATAAGATATAGCGTGATATGTCAGTCAGCGGCGCGCCCGCCAGCCCAAACACGCAAGCCGTCGGGAAGAACGCTAAATACTGATGTTAGTATACGAAGCCGGCCCGCCCTACGCGCTCCAACTTCACACTCGCTTATTTACCTGATTTTAATAATGATTTCTACTCTAAAAATGTTCAGAATTAAATCAGTACAGCAAATGCTCATACGAAAATTAAAAACCAGAATACACTTTTCTTATGCCTTTGGTTATTTTTGGTCATATTATGCAGAAGGTTTGGTTATTTTCTGAAAGGTAAAAAATCTGACACTGAGGTCAAAACTCAACGGGTTCCGGTTGGAAGATCGAAGACCAAATGTCACACGAAAATGCAATTCAAAAACCAGATCTTTTTTTGGTTCAGAAAGTTTCCTAACATATGAGCCAAAGATTAAATTTACTTCAAATGAATTGAAAGACACACTATTTCCTTAGTTATGGTGTTTATGTAAATTATAAAAAAAAAACAATAAATGTAAATAATAATAGTATAACGTGAAGTTGGAACGCGCACGCGGCCCGTGGGCCAACAATGTAAAAAAATGCACGTAAAATTAGCCACTAACACTAAACCGAACTAAGGTAAGACGTATAACTAACCGCACGGCGCGACCGCGGAACACCGAGCATTCCCATACTAGATGGAGTTTTATTATTGTGATGCAGAGATTGTTTAATTTGTCAAAGACTACATTTTTTTATATATATTTTATGTAGGGCCCTTTAAGCGTTGTTTTATTAACATATTAACACCCACATTATAATTTACAAAGAATTGTTAATTTACATTTAAAAATAATTGTTAATAAAAATAGTAGCGTTAGTTTAATAACAGTTCAACTAAAACTGTTACGAAAACCCCCGAATAACAACTTCGATTAAATAATACAAAGTAAAATTCTTATCAAGGGTCGAATAAATGGAACCACTAAGTTATAGGCCCCGTAAAATGACACTTATCTTATTTGTCAATAGAGTAACTTGCTATATATGCTATATATGTAACTTGCGTATCGTATTGCGTATGAGATTACGACTCGAAGAATTGCTCTATGCTATGTTGTGATCTATCAAAAGTAACGAGTAACGATACGATAGTAACCAGTTCTAAATAAGTAACGAATACATACGGATACGCTTTCTTCCCTTACTTTCACATCTCTATTTGTAAAAAAACAACTTTTTAATAAGTAACTTATCAAAGCCTACATCTTCAAACACACAAGATAGATGGCGCTGTAACCAATAAACCCCACACCACAAGTAAATTCGCACAACGTTCCCACTGTCCAAGATAGGAATGCCTGGTGTCCCGCGTCGCCGGTGCGCGAGATAACACAGTAACATACGAATACAACGCGAACGTTCGATGTTTGACGCATCGTGGCAACGGCGATACTAACTAATATTCGAGGTTAATACACACAACAATACTAACAAATCACTTTTATTATGTACAATGTTTCAGGTTTAAACAATCTTTAGTAATCGGAATTAATATCCTTCATAGTAAACACATGTAAAGAATATAGTCGAATTGAGAACCTTCTTGTTGTTTAAAAATATACGACCTTGCTTTTATGACTTTTATAATATTTTGACGACCCGGATGGCGCAATGGTCAACACGCTAATCCGAGGGTCCTGGGTTCGATTCCCAGCGAGGTGGAAATTTGAATGAATTTAAATTTCCGTTGTTGGTCTGGGTGTGTGTCCTTGACGTGTCTTGTGTGTTCATGACATCCACGACACAGGAAATCCTAGTGTGGGGCTATGAGTGTGAAATGTTATAATATAGAAGGAACAAAAGAACTTATAGACCGTCTGATGGTAAGTGGCCACTGCCACCAGTCTGTGACCAACCCTAATTAAGATTAGTCTTACCCAAGGTCAGCCTCAGATGCGATCTTTGAGGACTATGTCAAAACGCTTGGGACCAGTATGTCCCTTCAGACCAGAACAGCGTAATCAGAAGTTTTTATTATGAGTCTACTTTTCCAGATAAAAGTGATCTATTAAGTATTTTTTTTAAAATTTAAGTCAATATCCAATAAAAAAAATGTCCGTAAACTAAAAAGCAGCCACTACGCCGTCAAACACACAACGTTATTTCCTATATATATGTATTATATGTATATATGTTTATGTACATACAACGCGATCCCCCCGTACATGGCACAGCGCTACGGACGCCCGACGACGCCGTTACGTTGGAATTCTACTAATGCAGCGGTTCCCAACCTTTTGCTATCCGAGACTATTGAGCTGCGGTCACAGTTTCTCAAACTTTACTATGAGACTAAAATTAACGTAATTATTATGTTATTACAAAAATGATATTTTACGTTCTATTTTTTATTTAAAAGTAGCAAACAGGCATGCAGGCAGTCTACGTGAATTATGTACCATATATGCCAAGGACTCTACCTGAAGTCAATCAACGTTGTATTGCCATTCAAAACAGTATAATGAAGAGGAAAGTAAGAGTTTTTGAGTTCAGAGCAAAGGTTGGGAACCAATTATCCTAACAACAACAATTGCACCGTGCACTAAGTTAAAAAGACGTAACATGGAAGACATTTAGATTACGCGGACAACGTAATTAAACAACAAAAAAGCGATTATCAACGGTCGTTTCCAATAACTTACTATATCCGTGACTGGGGATTTGACAGTATACCTGTCACTGTCTTCTACATTGTAAACAACAAGGACCAAGAATCAAGTTTATTATTGTCAACATTTTGTCAGTGACGGCCAGTGTTGCTAACTCTGAAAACCCAAGTCGTTCGAGCTGAAGTCGACACGAAATCCGCTAAACTCAGGCTAAACTATATTTTCCATCAGTCGAACACAGAATTTGAACGTTTTGAAATTTGACGACAAGAATGGAAAACAAGAAAATAATGGTCGCTCGGTCCTAACGTGTGTTTTTCATGACCTGAACTCAAAATTAGACGACGAAAAAATATTTATTGATAATTAAAATGTCAAACTGTCACAATGCTGCCAACTTCATACTTTAAATCTCCAGTAACGGACTATAGTAAGTTATTGAAACCGACCGTGAATGAACAAAAAAGCTTAATACATGTGATGTTTACTGTCTTTTGTGAAGCAAACGTTACACCACTTTTATGAAGTAAAATTTATTTAAAATAGAAATAAAAAAACGTCATCGCAGCGTCCGAAGCCAATAATAAAGATTAAAAATTATGATAAAAAAAAAACTAATATACACAGTAATGATATACACAACTACGACAGTGTGAGACGGACCGACCAATCACAGTTCAGAGAATATATCTTCTCTGAGCCGCGATTGGTCGGCGTCGCGTGAGCACAAACGTAACAGTCGGAGACGGATAGCTGCGTTCTGATGCGGGGGACGCGTGGAACGTGACGGAACGTGACGGAACGTGACATGCTGCGAGGAACTTCCTTGCTGCTTTGATATTGGACCTTTCTGTGTATAAGTTGAGAACTGTTCACATACGATTATATTATATCTGTTTTTTTTTATCTGTAGATGTTACTTTATTGTTTTTTCTTTATAACTATTAAGTTACTTGCAGCGCCTCAAAGAAAGGATTTCGTTTACTAACGTGGATTAATGAACGTCCGAATTGTCAATTAATTCTGGACAATTGTAGAAAATTATCAGCAAATAAAAAGTTAGGAAAAAAACCAATGAAAGAATATTTAAAATTAATGCATTCATCTAACAGAAAATCTATCAGTTTCTTCAATTTATTAAGTGATGTTAAACTAAAAATAACCGGAAATATTATATATCGCACGATATTAATACATTTAGTTCTCAACAATATTAACTTCTTTACTACCGCTCTGACGTCACTACCCCCCCCTCCCCCCCCTCCCCCGCATCGACACGCGAAACAAGAGACAAACAGCAGTGGAACCACCCTCCGCGGTAACCAACTATGCATCAACAAGCACAAACACATCAACTACAAAACACAAACGATATACAAATCAACGCGTGTACATATTATGTATATATATAAAGTCCAAATTGCATATTCGATTATTGCATCGTTACGCCCCTCCGCTCTGTGCGAACTTTCAGCGCTCGCGACCACGACACGACTGCGTCACGACTCGACTGTGTTACGACAAGTAAGTATCATTATATTGATTAAAAACGCAAAGGTCATAAGTCTGTGCATCCATCTGACAGTGTATGCATTTTTATTCAATGTTTCAGATGGAAGAAGTTGAAATTCAGTACTTGAAAAGAAATAAAATAGTGACGTAAATAAAAGGATTTTTTATTATAAATATAAAAAAATGTAATAATATCGAACAGAATTTCCCAGTTTTCAGGATTCCTGCACCAATTTTTATAATCAATTAGAAGGCTACATTTTACTTGCAACTATTCTACAAATGACCGTAATAAACAAAAAAAACATTTCTTTTTTAATGTAATGGAAACCAAGTTAAAAACTTTAAATATTTTGTATTCATAAATTCGAGACATACGCTGTTAATTGACGAATCATTAATTCTCGTTAAGCTCTTTATCAAAAGTTCTTGTCTCGTGTTAGTCGTCGCGTCGTCCAGTCGTGTCGTGTGTCGTGAGCGACCCTAACCGTCCTAACATAACCAACTTGCATTGTACAAGAGTAATTGTGAGTCGGATATGACGTCATCGCTGAACCTGTAACATTTTATGATGACGTCACTGCATTATTGTTATATAACGAAAACAAATAGTGCCGTACCGTAGACGAAGGCCCTAAACAGACTCCAAATGCACGATTATATAACTTCCAGTAAAGCCATGCGTTCAAATATCATTTAGTATGTTACATTAGCGCATTATTGTATGAAACGATGAATATTCGGAGTCTAATTTCACTAGATTTCTTCGTCTAAACGCATATAATTTCAATCACAATTTAAAAGTTAAAAAAAAAACATCCAATAGAACATGTGAAACAAAAAACATCAGAGACCACATTCAAGTTATGATTAGTAAACGTAAAACTAACAACTGACGACCGCCCAACGTTAGAGAGGGACAGGAACATAGTCACGTGCCGTGGAGAGAAAGAGACAGAAACACTGGCCTAAACACCTAACACTATCCGTATATGGTACAAGAGCACACACGCACACGCACACACACACACGCACTAACCCTATATGTATACACGCACACACCTAAGGCCGCGGACGTAACGGTACGAAAGGAGTGGAAATTAATCTAACGCTTAACTATTAAACATTACGATACGAAAACTAAATTAATTTTAATTAATTACATACGAATTATATTGTAGCGGTTCATTTATTATCGTATACAACACGGATCGGCAATAGGTAGCGTCTGAAATATAGCTTGTTAGTTTTTCAGCTTATAGATGTGTTTCGCCTATTTGATGTTCTCTGCCTATAAGATGTTGCCTGCCTACTAGATGTTTTCTGCCCATTGAATATCACCTTTCTAATACATATTTTCAACCTAATCGATTTTTGTCTAGACAATTACGTGACCTTTTTAAAAACACTTCATATTTGTTCCACAAAATAAAAAATAATCGAGAAAAAGGTAATTCTCTTTAAAATCGACATCGCTATCAGTAACATAGAAAACAGAATCTGAAAGGTTATGATCCTCTGACACGCGCCACCGATTGCCAACCCCTGCCGTCACTCGTTACGGACCGGTAAGGTAACTTCACCAGAAAACAAAAGCGCTCACAATTACCAATGAACTAACTAAGAAAATGACTTCTTTTCCTATATATCCGATATAAAACGTATATTAAATGGAAAATTAGCTATAATGTTACGGTCGTGTATCTGGGCGTCATAAAGACCGTTATATTCAAATAAATAAAATTGAAGTGTCTGTTTGTGATTTCAAAATAACAACTTTACTCAAAGCATATGAAAGCATACACGATACTTATAACGAAAATGCAATTAAAAACATTGTTGTCTGTCTGTTGTTGTTTCTGTTGTAATTTTCGGAATCTTTTAGTAAAAAAAGACGTCATTTTCTTGCTAGTTCAATGATTATCGCAAACAAAATGAGATACATATTCTGAACCATTTTCAACTTTGAATCATCGACAGGAAATATGCCAGGACAATGCAACTCTAAAATTGCAAAGAATTATCTTCGGTTTCTCATATGGCAATTATTTAAATCGTAGTAATTTTCTTTTTAACAAGTTAGTGGCGCCATCTCTTGACGAGTAGCGGGAGACTGTCAAAAGTTTAACATTAAGAGTACGCGCAAACTACAGACTTTATATCGGCCGATAGTTGGGTTGTTTTCTCAATCAGTAAGGAGAGGTATATATTTATCGGCCGATACTAAATCGCTGTAATGTGCGCATATAAGAAAAATACCCAACTATCGTCTGATACAATGTCTGCAGTTTTCGGGCGGTCTAAGAGGTTTAATGGCTGATGGAAATTATTTTAGTTATTTAGTTTACCCGTCTCGAAAATTCAATGCGGAAAATGATCCAAAACCCTCAGAAAAGCGAAAAAAAACGGTAAAACAAGCGAACATAACGTGTTGCTATCGTTACACATCGGAGCTAACATCCGAGCTCACTGCGGCCGCTACTAGAGGAGGTTCACGCGAGCCAAACGATCTCTAACATCGCTCCTAATACACACAATCGCTTGTTGAACAAATTCATACAACGATCTTTGGAAGCCGCCTTAGTAAATGCTATTTTTTTTAGTTTCAATAAAAAATAAACGTTATTCTAGACAATAAAAGAGTACACTAGGACAATCGAAGGAGTTAAGACTTAAATTTAAACAAAACCAAAAAAAACAAAATTTGCACTAATCAATAACGCTAACAATTAACAAATTGATTCTAAGCAATGTATTTTAATATTCGATTTTTTTAACTTAATGATATTTAATTATCTCACCTCAATTTTATCAAATTGTCTATCAGTAAAGCGTTAAGTTGAAAATACTTATTCATAATGAATGATAAAAAAAAACTTGTCTTAAGACTTCTCATTTTTAAAGTAAAGAAAAGAAAAATGATTTCTTCTTCATTCTCAGACTGTCAATAATATTAACCAATATTTTTATTATATACAATTATATTGCACTGTATTTTAAAAAAATGGGTAAGAAAAATAATCCAAATCTTTTCATTATTGTACTTAAAACAAAAAAAAACTAAATTCCGTTTTTTTATAAAACCCAAAAGACAAGACAAAGAATACTTGGGACGGAGCAAGAAGCAATAACCAAAACCAAAACGTTCCAACGTACATCCAAAAACAAACATTACGCTAATATTACTGACAGCTTGAGAACCATTCGTTCTCCAACAAAAAAACAACAGTTGGTTAATATTATTGACAGTTTGAGAACCATTCGTTCACTGACCGAACGAGAGCCGCTCACTACAAAATCTATCTTCAAAATCTACCAACAACAACACAAGTTACACAATATTTCGTCCGATCCAACGCGAGCGACGAGCGTCACATCGCTGTAGTACTTCTCGAGCTGCGCCGCGGTACCGCGGTCACTCCGAGTTGCTGAAGTACTCGGACGCGTTGCCGCGGCAGATAGGACACGTTCGGTTCGTCTGGAATATGAATGGGAATATTGAGTGAAGGAGTTTTTTTTAATTTTTTATATGTATTTAAGTCTAATGATAAGGCAGACGGGCTATCAGATGGAAAGTAGTCACCGTCGCCTATGAATACTTGAATGTGATGGTAAGTGCCACTTACTCGATGGTAAGTGGCAACTATCGTCTATGAACATCTGTAATCAAACTCAAAAAAGATCACAAAACTCCGAGGTTGGCCAAAGATGCGTTACCACTCACGAAGGCTAAGTTGGAACTCCCCTGTTTCTCTTATCACACTTCTTAGACCAGAACACAGTAAAGTTAATGTTAATGGGCTGTCATTCCATAAAAATGGTGTAGCGATGGTGCTTCCGACTCCAAATTCAAAGGATTCTTTCTATACTTACGTTTCATACCTTTGTTGTCTCCTATACGCACGCTTAGTAACATATACATGAAATAGCTTTAGCGTTGTGTTACCAGAACATAACAGAGCAGGCTAGTGTGTCTGCCGCGCCTCGAACTATACCAGGCTAGTGTGTACGTACCCGCAGCCACTTGTCCACGCACTTGGCGTGGAACTCGTGCGCGCAGGGCAGCACGCGCAGCGTCTGCCGCGCCTCGAACTCGCACATGCACACCACGCACGACGTCTGCTCGCCTGGAACACGCGCAAACATACAATTATTATTTGGAACACACGCATACATCCAATTATTACTTGGAACACACGCATAAATAGGATTATTATTACTTGGATCACACACATACA
>DWPV01004450.1:0-13603 GCA_018251915.1 Urbanus proteus proteus
TTTCTTTCCATTCCTAATCTATACTCATTTCAATATTTCAAATTAAAATCTAATTTACCTAAATATGTATAAAGATGACTCAAAACTCTTGCAGGTTGCACCTCAATAGGTGCGACTTCACTGATAGTTTGCACATGGAGGTCATATTCCAGCAACTTGTCTCTTATTTCATTGTCTTCGGCCAATATCACTATCTGAACCACCACATCTGGTTTCTTTTCTGAACATAGCCTGCGATTTAGAGGATCTAATTCACCTACTGCAAGGAATCCCTGAAAACATGGTTAATATGTTACTTATTTATTATTAGATAGGAATTAAGAACAGACTCAACTAAGACCAGTTAGTAAAGAGCCTAAATCGAAGCAACCTGTCTTTTAATAAGGTCGAACTAGCAAATTAATATGCTGTCCACTTGAGTAAGTGATCACTGCCACAATCACTGTTGTTAAGGTTATGTTACTAGTTACTATATTGTTATCATAATTAAAATTTGAACCAACCTCTTGCAACAATTTTCCTAGAATATACAAAGACTGAGCCCAAATAAAAGGGCATCTACCAAGCGGTATACGCTCTTGACTCCCAGGATCTGCTTGCTCTAGATCAGCTTTCTCAGCAGGAACTGAATACAATTCAGGAACCAATTTCATACCACCTTCTTCTCTTAACATAATCTTCTCCAGTCTCTGCATGTAATCGGTTACATTTGCTTTGTCTCCTCGGAAGCAGTAATCAAGTATGAGGTAGCAAAAGAATAGTGGCCATTCACATTCAATGTTTTCAAACATTCTTAACTCCCATGGCTCGTAGTATAGTCTATTGGGATCCTCCCGAGGAGTTTTGTGTCCATCCCTGAGGAATCTCTTGCATCCATACTTTCCCTGCAGCTTAGTGACAATTGTGTCCCTCGTTTTAGCTATTAACTGTGGATCATCAACAGCAAATGCAGGATAACTGATAATGGATAAGAGGCCAGAATCCAACTCTTTACTATTAGACTCTCTAGGAAGCATTGACTGTAAGACAGCCTGACATTTCTGAGCTTCATCAGCCAAGACATGGATGACACTGGACGGGCCACCTCGGGCTCCAAACAGATCTAATTCATTCATTGCTTCCAAAGCAGCTTTAGCCATGCCAATGGAACTGGCATTTAATTCAGGCAGACCATGATTGGTCTTGTCACCCCTCTCCCAAATACCATAATCAGGTGTGCAGTAAGCTGACTCAATATAAAACACCAAGTTTTGGATGAATGCAACTTCATCAAGAGAAAAAACTATCTGAAGACCCGAAGCGGTCATTTGTGCTAAAATAAGGAGGTACAGGGAAATAGCATCAATTTGAAGATGTCCCCATTCATTGTCTTTTACGATGGTGCGACCAGTAATAGACGAGTATTTAGCATGCAAGGAATCTAACGGATGCTGCGTGCTTTTGAATTTTTCTACTTTTTCTTTTTGTTGCATCATAGCCATAAGAAGCCCTAAAAATAAAAATTGTTATATTATTTTACATATAATGTTTTTATATATTACAAAATATTAATAAATTCGGAACTAAATGTTTAATATTATTACCCCTCATGAGCTTGACACAGCTTTGTTCTAACTCGTACGTTTTGGCGCGATCTTCATCTTGATCGGCTATCTTCTTAAAAGCCATGGATAGTCCCCACACCGCCAGTATGCAATACAGATTATCCCTGATCCAGGCATGATCATTTTGAGGGCTGGCTGGAAATAAACCCGTAACGGGCTGTTGATGATCTAAAATCAACTTGTGCACGACCCTTTGGTAGTAATCAAGGCGAACCCCAGAATTACTTCTGGTCCTCATTTTCAAATCACTATTACGCACTTATTTTTATGCACGATTAATTTAACAATCCCATTTTTTGAATCACATAATATTTTGGTATGTCATGTCATTTGAAAGTCGTATTTGTCATGTCAAGTTCATTACCATAGATAATAGACTAGTAGAAAGTAATGCAGATAACGTTATTTTACAATAGTATGATTGCGTTCAGAGATTAAATTGATTGGGAAAATCATTAGGGGAAAGGCACCCTAAGATATGAACCTTAGGGTTTTCCCCCTAAACGTATGAACGTGTATACTAGCTAGCTATAGTCAATTAACGCTAATTGCTTTACGTTAAATTTGTACAAAATACAATTTACTAAATAGAAATGCAACATGGTAAAAAATTACAAATAAACCCAATGACTAGTTTTCACTTTGCAGACATAAATGATAGTAGATTTTTATTATGTAAAAGGATACTAATTATGCGTATATAATAACGCCATGTCTAGTCCCGCTACGTGAATTGTCTATTGTTGTTGTGTTGCATAAAAAATGACTGATGACGTTTCTGACTTGATTTTCCGAATCTGTCATTTTTTGTTTAGTTCAGAGGAATGTTACAATTTTTCTAAAATACTGAGATAATTTCAAAGTACTCTTTTGAAATATCATAAAAGGGTACATTTTGTACTTTAGTTGTCATTCTGATTGTTTACTCCCACAGGTCGTTTAGTACTTTTCCGGGATTTACAAGTTTACAGTTTTCCTGAAACTTCAGAGTAAAGTATTATTTGAGGAAATTTTCCTTTATATTTGCAACAGTGATTAAAATAAATTGAATGTGTCTTTAAAGTTAACAAATTCAAATATTCATACATACAATTTGTGTAGTTTGTGTTAATCAACTGAATGTATTTGTGTAAACCAGAGGAAGATGTTGGTAGGTCTTCTTTTTTCTTATGCCCTTATCATTCCATTTATTCATGGAAGTACATTGAATAAAATAGAAGGAATAACAAACAACGGAAAGACAAACTTAACGTCACCAGTGCCTACCCCAGTACCCCATGCATTTAAAAAAACGAATATAACAGTTGAGAGCGAGGGTGGAGCAATATTGTCAAACACGCCTGCACTGAGCCTTCCTAAGGAAAATGTAGCAATCCCCATGATATCAGCAAAGGAAATAAGTAGCAATAAAGTAAAGGCAAGGAAGGGGGCTATATTGAATTCAACAGAAGATAATGAAGACTTAAATTTGGGTGTAAAACAAGATGATTCCAAAATTACTGCTAAGCAGCCTATTTTAAATACAAATGTGAATATTGGGACAAATAATACCAAAAATGTCAACTCCAGTGTCTCAAGTCCTCAGACAAATAAAACAATTATTCATAAACCATTGATTCTGTCAGCAGAAGCTATAGCCAAAACAGATGAAATGAATAACGACCCACTTACAGATGATCTTGATGAACGTACCATTAAAATTCACAATATTAATTCAAATGGACATCCAGGCATGATTATGCCTATTGTAATTACAATATTAGTGGTTCCTATGTTTGCTGTTTTAGGATATATGGGTCTTAAGAGGGGACAAGAGGCTTGGAAAAACCGTCATTACAAAAGAATGGATTTTCTGCTGGATGGAATGTACAATGATTAGAGATATTTTTATTTGATAAGTATATAAAAATGGGGATGGTAGCTGATGTCAGTCTGGCCGCACAGTGTTTCTAACAAAATTTACATTATTGATCAACATCTCAAATTAATGTAAGAGGTTGATTGATTGCATTAATTTGTTCTATGAATTTGGGAACAAATTATTTTTGTTCTTTTAGACATGTAAAATTTTAATTACTATGGAATAGCGATTCCTAAATGTATCTGCTACTCTCCTCATTTTTCACTACTTATCAATTCTTATACAAGGTTTACACTTATATACAACACCAAAATGTATTTTTTAAGGAACTTAACTGCTTTATTATAGCAGAACGTAAAATCAAGCAATATAGTAAAATGGTGCTTCCATTGTGCCTTACTTATCATAAAGGGCAACAATATTATCTCTATAGATATTTTGATATTGAACTTTACCTGTTTGATATTATTGTCTTCCTTTGTATTTTTAATTGTTGTGATATCGTGAAAATTTTACTTTAATGTTGAGTATTATAGAATATATTTGATGTAATTGGTATATGAAATGTAAGAAATATTAAATGTAAGCATTTTTTAAATATTGTAATAAAGTTTAAAAAAAAATACTGCTGCTTTTATGTGTACCTACTAAAACCATAATGTAGACAATTTTTAAACTGCTACATCTGGCTGCACATGGACACCTACGAGTCCTACGACATATATTAACAGAATTTGTTTGAAAAGACATTGGAGGTGGTGCGGTGGTTAGAAATAAAATAAAGATTTCTGATGTAGTAGCAAATGCAGATGCCTGGAGTCAAAGCCTTGAGTTTTGATGGACATGATAAATTAATAATGATGAGTCTGATAATTTGTTGTCAAGGGTTATTATATGTGTTTGTAAGTTTGTACCTTTGTGTTGAAGTTCTATCCAGCCAAGCATAGAAATTAGGGCAATATGATCCAAAATGGTAGCATGTATTGTGACTATTAAGCAAAGAATAAGTATGCGAATCTTGAATTTTATTATAGACAGCACGTAATATTGAATCTAAATAGTAAGAAAAGGCTTTTGTTAAATAAATAGTACATGATTACTTAGTTTTATTTTACAGGCTTTTCGTCATTTTTGTGGAAGTAGTTGGTCGGTGGAAGTCGACGTGGCTTGAGGATTCTGTTATTATCTGTGATATTTAATAGAGTTTGGAGTGGGCTGAAAAGCTTGACGCCAAAGTCGTCAAATTTATTAAAAAAATCTAGACTGGACTGGACTTGGACTGTCATCCCTGTCATTTAGAGAACTGTCATAAATTTATGTGACTGAAATCTGAATTTGTTTGTTGGATTGGATTGCATTGAATGGATAGAAATGGAATAGAATAGGATAGGGCAAGCAGTGGAGTATTATAATATGTATTAAATTAAATTTAAGACTGTGAAGAAGTGTATTGCCAAATTTACGAAGTGAATCAGATTCATATAATTCAATATTTAAGTGAATGCTAGAAAAATCCGTCTATAGAGATGAGATTAATATTTTTGTACCCTTGACTAACAAGAGGTGTAATTTATAAATGTTAGTGTTAAAATAAGTGCTGCAAAATCATAAATCTATAACCTTGGTTCGAAAATGGTAAGAATAATGGATAAAAAATATGTGAAAAATTGTTTGTGTTATAGTAATTCATCAAAACTGTATTTATGTTGAACTGCAGCTAATTCTAGACAGACAGACTGAGTGCCAAAGAGTCCGAGTTAAAACTATCACAGTTATGATTATTTTGGAGTAGTGTAGTATCTGTAGTACTTTTATCACTAAAGTGCTTTTGTGAATGTATAACTCTGTTATAGAGGAGACAACTTGGTGAAGTGCTGGTTCATATTATTATATTTTACCCTATATTTTATTCTGTTATTAAAACATTTCTTAACAAATTAACTAAAGATGAAGAAACAGAACGATACATTTAAAAACTATGAAACTTGGAATCAATTTTGATTCTGTTTTAGAAAATCTCAATAGTTTTTGAGAATCTTTGTTTTAAAATAGATGACAATCGCTGCTAAAGGCTTGAGTTATATCTTCATCCCCTAGTAGGATGCCCTACTTAAGTTCAGTTTCATAAGTGAACCTTCTGATAAGTTGAATGTCTTATATCTTTCATGCCAGGCCTTATAAGGCAATACTTATGACATTGGAGCTTTAACTTTACTTAGGAACTCTTGCACGTAGTCCTACAATTTAGTTATCACTAAAGGCTTAAACATAGTTAATAAATGGGATATTATTGTCTCTAAACAGATGCAAAAAAATCCCCCATGCACATGTTAATGGCTGTGAAATGCATGGAGTCATGACTAATGACAGATAAACAATGAGTGCACAAGGTGGTTGCGTGAGCTGCCACGATGGGTCTGATCATTATGATGCCAAACACGAAGCGGATTGCTCCGAGGGTGAGGACGCACAGATCCAGTTGGCACCCCACGTCCAAGCTTACTTGGCCCACAATAACCCTACAACAAACTGCTGTGGGTTCGCCATACCCATCGCGTTTGAAAGAGCTGCTCCCGGCACTTGGTGGAACCCGAGGTTTGACTCGGAAATCCTTGAAGGCCAATATAGAAGCAGCTCTTTCAGACAGATCCGGTTGAGATTCAGGTCAGTTTTTTAAGTTTCTCAAGATTTCTTAGATACTAAATCAATCCTGATAATGTTTTTGTATGTTGATGTTGATATTGTATAATGTTTTTATGTTTGCTTTAATCTTTAAATTGGTTATGAAAAATATTTTGTTGCCTCTTTGTTAATGGACTGTGATTTGTTACATTATTCCCCTCTATCCCCTCTGGTTAATAAAAGTTTAGGTATTTGTGAGATGCTATTTGAAAGAATTCTTATTTATTTTATTTCATCTTTTTCAGATTTGCACTTTTGTATATTTTGATATTTTCTGTATCATGGTTTGTCTACTTTGTGGTTCTTGGCTTGAATGGCATAACAATAAAATGGCCATTTTTGTGTTCAATATTTGCTGGAGTTCTCGTAATAACCTGTGCTATGTTGTTTCTCACATTCACTAATATTTACAAGGTGTACACATTTAAGCTCTCCCTGGTAATAGCACTTGCATTGTGCACATTGAGCCTGTCCCTGGTGACTCTGACCACACAGCTAGATACATATGCCTCCCAGGCAGCAGACATAAGTCAATCCGGACATTTCACTATGTGCATTGAGATTTTATTGATCATATATACCCTGACACCATTGCCACTTTTTGCCTGTGTTATCATAGGACTGTTGTATTCAATAGTCTTTGAAGTTTTAAATATAGTTTTACATTTGACGGAACAAGAATGGCAATATCCTGGGATGTTTGTGAGAATTCTACTGCAGATTTGTGTACATATAATAGGCGTGCATATTTATTTAATGACGTTTGTGAGAATGCGAGGCACATTTATGAAGGTGGGGCAAAGTTTGTTGGTCAGGAGGCAATTAGAAATGGAGAAACAATTGAAGGAGAAAATGATACACTCAGTGATGCCACCGAAACTTGCTAGCTGGTTAATGGAGGAGCAAGTCCAGGAATCTGACATTAATTTTAAGACTCATGGTCCCCTCAATCCAAGAACATCAAACCCTGGAGCTTCAGATATTAAGTCACTATTTAGACCATTCAACATGAATTCAATGGATAATGTCAGCATTCTGTTTGCTGATATTGTTGGCTTTACGAGAATGTCTAGTAACAAAGGTGCTGAAGAATTAGTGAATATATTGAATGATTTATTTGAAAAATTTGATGAATTGTGCATAGTTCATGGTTGCGAGAAAATTTCCACTCTAGGAGACTGCTATTATTGTGTATCTGGCTGCCCTGAGCCAAGGCCAGATCATGCAACGTGTTGTGTTGAGATGGGATTAGGTGAGTAATGCTTTATTTATCGCAGATATACTACGACAAGTACATTATATCATTCTCGTCAATTTCTGTAATATTTTTTATATAGCTGCGTCAGAAGGTGGGTAATGTTGTAGAGTGTATTTATGTTCACTTCTTACACGTTCTACTATCCAAATTATTGGACGAATCTAAACATGTGACGCGTCTTTGAACTCGTCTTGGTAGCATTAATGTCAATAGATAAATTGAAATTAAAAAAGAAATCATACTCATACCTTCCCTAATTTGTTTCTTTATGTGTTAACTATATACAACTATTTAAATACGCAGTCTTTTGGATTGTTATCTATAGGTAATAAATAGATTAATAGGAAATAGATTAACACGTCCTGACAATTTTAGGTATGATAGAGGCCATTCAAGATTTCGATAGAGAACGTGGAGAGGGTGTCAATATGAGAGTGGGCGTTCATACCGGAACTGTTTTATGCGGAATAGTGGGCACACGCAGATTTAAATTCGACGTTTGGAGCAATGACGTCACTTTCGCTAATAAAATGGAATCAACGGGTAAGCCAGGGCGCGTGCACATATCAGAGGAGACTAGCGCATTTCTCGGCGGCTCATATGTTCTGGAAGAGGGCGAAGAGGTTTTCGGTAAGTGTCCTCTCATAACGTGTATCGCATGTTTACCTAAGTTGTATATTTCAAACACCTTAAATATGTCCAGGTCATAAAACCTACTTCATTGAGGGCCGTCAGATGAGTTCTCCATACGACCATGATCAGTGTCTCACTCCTTCGAATCCTGTTAACTTACGTCTCATTATATCCCCAGCGGCTTCCCCCCAGTCCATCTTATCCTTCAATCACTCTCCTCTACCGATGTCTGCTAAAACTAGCGATGTACTCACCGATGAAAAGAATAGCTCCAGTAAAACAGATTCCAATTCCAGTAATTTCCTATCCCCAAATCCATTCAATTTTCGAACCAAGGCTAGCTCATTGCCTAGTATATTGGACTCGGATGCTGAATTAGAGGAAAAAAGAGACAAAGGGTTCGCAGAAAGGAACGATAACTCGTCAAAAAGTCCAACGTCAGTCGGTAAGTTCTCCTTGAATTATTATTTACCTATTGCTATTATTGTTATGCAAAATAGAATAAAATATAATATATTTTTTAATTAAACCGGTACACAGACGTTACAAATTCTAGGATCTCTTGTTTTGCCAACAATGCAATATTACTAATTGATATAAGTAGATAAATAAAACCAGTTTGCAATTTGCGTTTCATTTTGTGAGATATCTTTTCGTAATGTTAACACGGATCAGTCATTACACTATTAATCAAAGTGCTCATGACTTCTAGTGTTACTTATTTACGAATCTTTAAAATATTTTATATATTTTTTTGACTATACTGAGAAGTAAATAGCAATTCAGGGTTACCTTAACATTGATTTTGTATTTTTAGTAATGTTTTGATAGTACAATATACAAGAAGATATAATAAACTCGTGATATTTATTAAAAGTCTTTGTTATCAGTGGCATAAGGCGCAAGTCCCTGATAAGATGATAACTGTGACACTTAATTGCTCCGAGGTGACGCCTCTTGTATACGACGACCCTGGTAATGGGTTTACATTAAGAAATGTGTTAAAATTGACGAATAAATTAGTATTGCTCGTTGGAAAATTTCAAATTACTGACATTTGTAATTATGACAAGTTTTTCAACTAGAAAATGAATAGAACTCATTTGCAAATGAATTTATGTTATCAAAGAATTAAGGAATTCAATAAACTGATGATGAGACGAGATCAATTGTTAATTATGATGTAAATAAGGCGCAATTGCTTGGTAATTGATTCAGTAAACTATGCTTTTCTTTGCTGAATGGTGAATTAAAAAACGCGTATAAAAGTTCTATTTTTTTTACAATCATATACGTCTACATTTAGAATCTGGTCTGCTACACGATTTAGGAGGCGGCAAAAGTAGATTAGACCCTTCTTTCTTCTTATACCTAGTCGGCAAATGCAACATGCGGCAAGGGCGGCACTTTTCGGTGGGCGAAACAACTTTTTTGCCGTGTTATTTTCAGTGGGCAGTCTGAACTTAAAACTCGTGATTCCCTTGAGCCCAAGAATATTATTTTATTCGTATTAATTTAAGATTTTTTGTTTTTATTAAAAATTGGTTTAATTTTGAGAAGAGGATGAACATGAGATACAGTTTTCATCTGAATAGCCACGTGCACATTCATTCGACAAAAAATAATTTCATCGTCTATGTAGAACATTAACACATTTGACAAGACTTTTAACATTTAGTTGTGCAATAAAAGTAGTAATTCTGTGTATTACAAGTTATGAATCTCTTTGATTTCTTTTGATGTTAATAGCAGTTCGTATCCGGTCGCGATAGTAAAAACTGAATAGTGGATTCTTCAATGGGTTTTTTACGATGACATGTGACAATGTATATTGTATACCTACTTAGTAATGTCACTGAGGTCATATTATTTTCCTCGAAATATTATTATATTAAGTCTTGTAGGCGCGTAAGTACGTCGACTTTGATTACAACAAATTACTCGTAATCTTGTGAAATTTCGGACCGATAGTAATTTATTTATTACTTTATCTTAATAATCTTAACCTTTAATACTTAGGGATTACAAATGATGAATTATTTAAAATAGACTTCTTCAATGTTTAATTCTTCACCAGTCAATCCCGGTGATAGCGCGAACTTGTTTATATAAATGAATAGATATTGTTATCCCTATAGTTTGTTATTAGGCTAACAACGTTATTTTTAGGGTTTTTTATAAGTAGTTTAAATATGTATAATATTTTAACTCTACTGTTAATACATATTATGGTTCAATTCCCGAATATGCTATCTTTATAAACATACTTATAAATTTTAACCAATTTTATGAAACGTGGCCTAACAACCTTAAAAGTAGGCCTATGTATTTTAACCGACCTCAAAAAGGAGAAGGTACCTACTCAATTTGACTGTTCTTAACACTATTTTACTTCCAACAAATGAATAATTATAACAACAGTGACAGTATTTGTTTTTCTTAATAACAATGTTTTGATTAAAACTGGGATGTACCTAGAGTACCTACCTACCTATTACAGTTATCATGCAGTCGGATCACGTTCATAAGAATAGAAAGAAAAATTAAAGCATAACAGACATGCAGGAATGTATGTATTAGTTTTATTTTAGCTTACAATAATAATGCAATGTTTTGTGATATCAGTCAAGTCTGAAGTCAGGAATTAGAGGTCATAAGCGATGCATTTAATAAGTAGGTAGGTAACAACATTCTTGCTAATTAATTTGATAAATCATATTTATCTACTGTATAGGTATTTGTTTATTTGCACACAATAATGGTTTCAATAAGTTCGTAACGAATGAGCATTCTAAGCCATCTAAGGTAAATGATTTGATTCTATGCAGATAGTAAATATTTTATAGCAAAAAAATAGGTCATGTTTCTTGATGATTGATACCTACCAAAACAGATTAACTGAGAAATAGATACTCTTGAAGAAAAGTTTCACCACAATCAGTTAAATCCACTACACGACAAAAGTTAAACCAAAATGTTAATGTCCACTCTCCGTTAAAGGAAAGTAACTATAAACGACTTTTATATTATTTACTTGTTTAGATGCAACAAAGAGTTTAGGTTTAGTACTAAAAATGCTACAAAGTTAACATCTATAGGACTACTCATATATTTACATCTATTGAAATAGAACTCGTGCTTTATTTTTATTACCATTAGACATCCAGTAGCACTTGTATGCTAAGTGATTGTTCGATAAATACCTAGTTCGTTCGCGTAATATCTTAGGTCCACTTACATGACGAGTTAGATAAACAGCAGTCGGTATTACTCGCCTGACACTGCTTTCCAGTATCTAGATAAATATTTAGCGCTGAGTGCAAAACTTTGATATAGATACGTTTATATTTACGATGTTTTTGCTAACGTAAACGCCTTTTATATGTCGGACCGAGACGTTATACAAATTCGTGTATGTTTAAAAACATCGTCCGTTACTTTGTGTTACGCGTCACTCACTAGAGTCTAGACAAATCATTTGACCGTGTACTATCTTGTATGATTATTTTTTTATTGTATTTGAAACTTGTTTAAAAACCGTATGATAACTAGAGTCGTCTTAGAAAATACCGGGACCCTTGGACACATACGATTTGGACCACGTTGGACTTATATAAAAAACTTTCCAGCAAAATATACATCTGATTATTATCTACATTTTTCAAGAACATGCTGGTTTTTCGAAGCCTCCGTTAGGCCGGGGACTCTGGGAAGGGGCACTGTGTGCCTTATGGTAAACACGGAACTATTGAAAAGTGCTTATTTTGCCGTTTCTTCTCCATAACAAACTTTACGAAATGGAAATTGATTTTATCGTTCAAAAACGATTCTACAAAAAATCTACTGTGATTAAAATATTTTAGATGATATATGAATAACCTTCACGCGGTTTACTATGATTTATATTGCTTTTAGGAAGCTACGGTAAATACACGAATAAGCTGCGAAACTGGAAAGTGCCGAGGTTTTTACGTAAACATTCAGACACGCCCCTTCACGAGATCAAGAAGACGGATTTCAACGAGAAGTCCATAAACTTTTTGGAGAGAGGTGACGTCGTTGCCCAGTCGAATAATGGCTACCACCAAGTGCCTATAGTGATAGAATCTCAAGACAATAAGCCAAAAGCGCTTCATAGTAGTAAGCTAAACATACCGCAAGACACTGCGTCCTTTGAGAGGGAAGTCATTGATATTCGCTCGTATTTGAGCCAGTCTAGAAGTAATATGTCGCCTTTTGCTAGAAGTAGTAGCTACAGATCGCAGTACGGTAGACCTAATATTGATGTAAGTATTATAATGACAAATATGTATCATTTTATGTACTTAATTGAAGTAGTGAAAGCATTATGATTACGGACTTTTTGTTTATAAGTGGTCACTTATAGGCTTATTTCTATGTACTAAATTTAAAAGAAGTATTACCTGGGGAATTTTTGTTGGTAAACTCAGGAAGGACCATCTATATCTGCCCAATCACAGCAGTGTTGAGCGCTGCTCTGTTCTGGTTTGAAAGGCGTAGTAATAGAAACATACTTATCCGAGACGTTTCTTTTTAGTCTTTTAAGTAGCAATGCATCTGTGTTCAACCACAACCAAAACTTTCTGATCTGGTGTTTATTATAGATGTCCATGGGCGGCAGTGGCCATTTACCATAATGTGGACTGCACGCTTGTTTCGTACTGTTATGTATAATAAAGTCAATCACTGATGGGACAGTGGTAACGCGGGATATTAATTAAAGAACATAGTTATAGTTTACAATATTATGTTGTTAAAAAAAGCAAATTAGTAAACGAGATTCACATAAAAATAGTAGCACGAGATTTTGTAGAAATGTGGAAAAAATCATTAGGTACGTTAGTAATTGCGCGAATTGCATACTACAATGCTACGAAACTAGGATAGCATTGTATTGATTTCTGCACCAAGCTAAGCTAAGCTAGGTCAACATAGCGACGGGGATAATCCATACACAACAATAACATGCAAATGAATGGAAGTCATTTGTGAGTTTTATGCTAGAAAACTGTACATACAAGTATAGTAGTCCTCATTAGGGCTGTCAACATTTTTTCTTATAATCATATTTTTAGCTGTAAAAATACAAGATTTTTTATTTTTGACATTTTTTTGCAATATGCGGGTAACAAACGAGCTTGCACCTTACCTGATGATAAGTGGCCACTGTCGCCCAGGGACACCTGTGATCAACCTCAGATAATTTGAGAGTCTCGTCGGAGGTTGGCATCTGTGGCCTTGCTACCCCTAAGGACTAACTTGGAACACCTCGGATAAGTATGTCACCCTTATCACACCCTTCAGACCAGAAAATAGCAGCGTTTAACACCGCTTTATTATACAGAAACAGGTGTGGCAGTGGTGCCTCGATTATTACAATAAGATCTATTCTATTCGTCATGGTCACTGACTATCATAGCTCTTGTATAGAATTGAATAAATTAAAAAATATCTATTACTTTATGGTACACTAGCTGAACCCCGCGGTTTCACCCGCGTTTAAAAAGTAAAAAAGAATACATATTTAAACATAAATGTCATCCC
>DWPV01004451.1:0-13600 GCA_018251915.1 Urbanus proteus proteus
GATTCGAACCTACGCTCCCAGAGGGAATCTGATTTCTAGTCAGACGCCTTAACCGCTCGGCCACGACTGCTTGATATAGATTGTCGAAAATAATCAATCGTTTCTAACGTGGGATTAATTTAATAAAAAAATCAGGTTATTTTTTATAAGTTTATAAGGTTATTTTAATTTTTAATATTGTATCCTATTCTAGTTTTATCAGAACGTGGACCTACACGTTGTTATAAAACTAGAATGGGATACAATGTAAAAATTACAGCTTTTACAAAATTATTTACTAACTAAAAACGAAGTTATCGTAATTTTAACGAATATTACGATAAATTGAAAACTTATTTAGACTCTTCTACACAAAAAATAGTTTCATCCATAGAATATATTGCGTAACGATAAATTCTTATAAGTTTTGTCTAAAATAATCAAATATTCTTGAATTTGAAATTTCTAAGCATACATAAGTGACAGGCAGCAGAAAGCGACTTTGTTTTATACTATGTAGTGATAGATCACTAAATGAATAAATCTTTACATCGTTTTATTTCTCTCAAGTTAAAATGCATAATTCGTTTAAAAAATACATAACATTAATAGGTACATAATTTATCTCATCCTTTTTCGTATTTAAAATCTTTTTTTTTATCTCTTTATGACTTTGCCTGTATGTATTTTTATGTATGTTCATTGACTTAAAATATTTATTTTCAGATCTACCGATGCTGCAAAACACCAGGATATTTCTGCTGCCGCTTCCATTGCTGTTCCTAGCGTACCTGGGCACCCTGGCGGCCGGCTGGAACCTCAGTCACATGCTCATGGACTTCTACCACTATAGAGTACTATAGCATATCCTTGAAGATCATGTATTGTTCATCTCGTAAGTTAGTCTCACAAGGCTGTTGTTGCAAGGGTAGGAATGTTTTAATGTGAAACCCCTTGTGGTTCGACTTGAGGCACCACCGTTACACCTATTTCTATCTAATAATAGCAGTGTTAAGCACTGCTTTCAATTTTGAAAGGTGTATAGGATAGACATATGATGCATTCCAACTAAGTACTCAGGGGTAGCATAGCGTCTGTGAATCACTTCATATGTAACTGGAATTGTCATGATTACAGATGTCCATGGGTGGCAGTTGCCACTTGCTATTAGGGGGATGTGGGTGGAATGCTCGTTTTATGCTTATGTAATATTCTGTTTTCATAATTGATCACTGAAGCCAATGGACATGTGTAACCGACCAAATCAGGAAAGGAATCCTACTTGAAAGCAATCAAAGATGCCATTTTTAAAGACTGTTAGGATGCCTCCCATGTTTTTATGTATCTTTTTTTCTCGATAACTGTTGTACTACACTATATGATGCTTAAAAACCCAGACATTTATTGCAATTTCAGGCAGGTATTATGAATACTAAGGAGACATTGAAAAACTGTTTCTGGTCTAGTGGACAAAAAATAAAATGACCTACTTAATTTGCTTGTAGGATCTGTTTGTTTTTATCGATTGTTGGTTAACAGTAAAACTAAAGTAAAACGCTTTTTGTATGAAACAACTTTATTTCGTTAGCAATTCGTTAGAAAAATCCAAATAAGAAAACAGTTTAAATATGGGTGACCTCATTTTTTGTCCACCAGCATAATAGAAAATGTGTCCTATATACAATGTTAAAACTACATTAATTTATATAATTTTATTATGAACAAATGATTGTATCATCGTTTCTTTCTGAAGAAAAAAATATCCATCACAGACTGTACATTATTAATTTTAATATGCCCATACTTATTGTAAAAATATATTAAATACTATATAACCATTGTATGTTAATTTATTAAGAAATACACATCATTACGTAAGTTACATTGTCTAATTATTGATAGGATTCATTTGTAAATAAAACATGTCAATAATACAAACTCTCTCATTTATTCCTTATAATTTAATTAGTGTATAAAATATAGCTTATAATAGCAAGATTCATTTATTGATCCAAATAATCGAGTTACATTGACCAAATTAATTTACAGGTAATATAAAATCATAAGAATTATGTATAAGATTAATCATCGTCAAGAATTATGATTTCATCAGACGCAATAGGTTTAGGCCTTTGTTCTGGCTCAGAGAAAGGAAGCGATTTCTTCGCTTCAGGCTTCTTGCCAACTACCAGCGGCTGCTTCGGCACCGTGGTCTTCGTTATCGTCAAGGAAGATGGCAAACGACTGATCGACTGACTGATTTCTCGCGCTACGGTGTCATGCGGGGCTTTGGGCACGGACGGTAGGTTCTTCTGACGCTCTGCCAACTTTTCCTGCAACGTTTTACCGGGACTGACCTGTTGGTGCGGCATCGGCGGTTTCTGATGCATTGAGGTGTTCGCGATTGACGCGGACGACATGTGTGCCTGGGCGGGCAGCGAACTGTGTGAATGCGAGGAATGCCCACCGAACGCGGGCAGATTCGCGGTCATCGATGCGGGCAAGGTTGGCAACACTGTGCCCATGCTAGGCGTCAAGGACGGCGCTGACTTCTGGCTCGTAATAACGGATGTCGGAATCGCCTTAACGACAGATGTCGTTTGCGAAGTGGCCTTCGGAACTTTTGGCAACGAACTGGCAGAAACAGGTCTGCCCGCAGAACTCGCTTTCGGCCCACGCTTTTGTTTCTTTGGTGGCGGGAGATTGAACGGCGAGAACGACTGTCCTACACATTGTCGATAAAATTCAGCTTGAAAAGAATTTTGTAATGAGTATTGAAGTGACGACTGTAGGGTGTTCTGTAAAGCCATGGAAGCGCTTATATTGCTCAGGTAAGAAAGGGACAGCGCCGCTGCGGCCTGTTGTGTCAGTAACGGATCATTCAGCAGCGGCATATAGTTTTGCAACGCCGCAGCCATATCTTGCGCCGATATCTTCGGCAGCGTGGGTGCTTGGCTTACGGTCGGCGATGGAGGCGCTAGTGGTTTGGGATCAGGCTTGTGTGTTACGACGTGTGTAGTCGGCTTAACGCTCTCTGCGGCTTTAGCAGCCTGCTGTTTCTGTAACTTGGCCGCATTAGCTTGTTTCAATGATTGACAATACTTCATACTGAGATCCACCAAATTCTTGTTTTCAAGGGGGCCGTTATTGAGCAGTTTGTATCCGTCGATGAGTAAATTTGTGAACTGTTTTGAATTCGGTTGTTTCTGAGTTCGTTGGTATGCCTTGTAAATGTCTAACATTAAACTTTTCAATGCTTGCCTCTCGACATCGTTAGTCTTTATGTCGGCTTGTTGGCTAAACTTTATTAACTGACCCTTCAAAGATTGCACACATAAAGAGAACGCCTGTTGAGCTAACTCTTCCCTATCCGAATCTCGTAAGTACTGCTTGCCTGGCTCCGGCACCTTTTGTAAATAGAAGCTCAAATCTAATAGCGTTTTGTGGTCATCAATTTCTTTCAGTATCTCCATAGTAAGCAAGACTGATCGATTCATGTGGAAAGCGAAGCTGCCTCCTCTATCCACTTCAGTTGAAGGTATTTTCCAGATGTTGTTGAAAAAATTCGTGTTCTTTCGTTCGCTGAACAAACCGGCTAATTTTTGACCAAATCTCGATGTAAATGTCGACAACATGAGATCTCTGCATCGTTCAATGTCTTTTCCTTTTTTATAGTAAAAATGATAATGAGCGAGACGGTATATCGCCTTATAGTGTTGCGGAAAACGTGTCGCGCAGTCTTCTAGAGCGTCGAGACAAGCGGAACCAATCTTCATGATCTCGTCATCAGTAAGTGGTTTCGATTCGTTAGAGGATTTGCTGGAAGTGTCGCTTTCTCTTCCGGAATCGCTACTGCTGGTTGTCGTAGAATCGCTAGAACTAGAATCGGATGATGAGGTGGAAGATGTAGAGCTGGAGCTGTCTTCTTTTGTCCCCGGTACGATATTTTGGCTTTTCTCAGGTTCTTCCCCGTTTCTTTCACACTTTTGTTCCTTTGTGTCGTGTGTATTTAGTTCGTTTGAACTCTCCGCTATTACAACAGTTTTTTGGCTGTCATTTATTTCGATTCTATCAACAACTGCGTTTTGTTCAACATTTTGGGGTACGTTTTCAGTCGGTACTTCCTTAATTACAGTTCTCTCAGTATCATATGACACTGATCTTCTAACTTTAGCAGCCGCAGATTCCAACTTTAATCTTTTAGCTTCGTGAGTGTCTTCCTCGCCGGCGTCGCTAACAGACCTTTTGAGAATATTTGCGGCCTGCACTGGTTCATCATGTCTGAAGTCTCCTTCTGTGTCTGTATTGCCTTCTTGTCTCTTTTTTCTTGTATATGGACCTTGCAACCATTCTTCAATGCAAGTGGAAAACACTTTTCCAACTGATGCCGGTATAGGTTTACTTTCATGTTGTTCGATATATTTAAGAATCGAAGCATGAATCCTATAATGCAACTCTAAGACCTCTATACAAAGGTGTGTAGGTGTACTATAATTAATTTTTGCTGGATAGGTTGCTTCAACTTCTTGCAAAAATTTTATTCCTTGCATATAATAATCTAAACATACGGATGGGGGTTTATTACGTTTTTCTGCTACTTTGCCTAACATGTAGTAAATTTGCCACAGCTCATCATTCGTCTTTTCACTGTCATGACACCTGTTCATATCAGCCAAAACAGTGCTGAAACATTTTTGTGTCGTATCCAACATATCTTCCTTTTGTTTCTCAAGAGATTCAAAATCTTCCATACTAAGTGACTCGCTAGCCTGTTTCAATAATCTTGAGCAAAACGAATGCACAGCGTAAACGAAATTGCCATACTCGATCCACACATCCCTATGAGCGGGATTAAGTTGTAAGGCGCGCTTGAAACATTTGATTGCTGCTTTTGCCGGATCCAAAAATTCTTTGTCGTTTTTAAGATTCTTACAGGAGTTCAATAACCTCTCGAGCTTTACAGACATGGCGAGCGATATTTCGGCCCAAGACTCGAAACGGTTATTATTTACAATAACGTCCAGAGTGTTATATTTAATGCCAACATCAGTGTCCTCCTTTTTGAAGTTATAATCGCCTAACAGAAAATAAATATCCTTCATTTTATATGGCAAAAGTGTTGGAAATACTGGTAATTTTTCTTCAGTGCCATTCATATATTTTTCCATTTCAGGAACATGCTTACCCGGGTCGTATTCGGGGGGTAATAGTGATAATATTTGAATGAACAAAGCTTCAGTTTCTGTTGTAATTTTAGACACCTTGCCTTCTAGCACAGGTAACTCTTGTGGACGAAAAACTTCATACAATTGTTGTGCTCTAAACCAATCTAAAGTTTTGAGCGTCCCATGATGTTCTGACAAATATTTTATTTTCTGAATTCGGGCGGGATGACGATACAAACAATATACACACTGTTCTATGTGCTGAGATATGTTTTCTAAGGATTTGGATAGAGATGGCGACCGTAGCCGTGGGACAACCGTGTCGAGAATGAAATAAAGAAGCTTGCTATCTGACTTGCTACACCAATATTTAGATCCCAATTGTTCATGACCAATAAATAGTACCATTAATGGATAAGGAACTTCATCAGATATCTCTGGATCGGTAGAGGATCTGCCTCTGCCTTGATCCTCCTCTCTTTGTAAAATGTAATGCATTAATATCCACGGAGAAACAGTATCGAAAGGCATCTCTGGCGCAGTTGTCTCAATTTGATGACCGATAATTCTGATGAGGTCCTCGAGACCTTGGCTAAGTTCCTTCGGCATTATCCAATCCAAACACGACAATCCTTCACTGGTGAGTATGTGTTCAATACTGCATAGTATTTTAACAACAGTCAGGGTCCACTTTTCATATTCTGCAGACCCAGAAGTGTTACGAAAATAATGCTTTAAAGCTTCATGTAAACATATGAATGACCACTTGAAGCAATCCTCAGCCTTACCGAGAGCCCAATATGTATCTAAAGTAATTGTTAAGTACACAGCAAAGTCTATTGACACTTCATCTTCCTGCCCCTTCGCTAATGTTTTAAAGTGCTCGAAAGTGTCCGTCACAATAGCTATAACCTCTTCATAACTTCCTTTACTATACAAATCTTCAACAGTTTCTAATTTCATGTTTCTCTCAACAAATTTTATAGATTCCAGAATTTCATTAATATTTATATCAGGCTTGTATGTAAAATTTATAATGTTTAAATTATAAATATCACGGCGCTCCTCTAATGCGTCGAATACATACAAAAGTTCATATAGACTATCCAATTCAAGTGCAATACATTTAGTTAGCAAATGCACATGTACCTTAAGCCAGAGTTGACGTAAGGTGTATTGTAAACAATCAACGGCACTAAACAAGTGAGGTTTTAATGATAATATAATTCCGATGGACTCAATCACGCTAAGGTTATGTGTTTTATTTTCATCTGTACTGAGATTCAGTTTTTCGTTCAAAATTAACTCTTCCGTCAATAAATTAACTGCTGTATAGTGCAAAATATCTGCCTGGTTATCGTCTGTGCAGGCAGGAATATCAATATGAGTGTTGTAACATTTATTTGCTTCAATAAATACTTTATTAAGCTCATTAGGCCATTTTAATTTCCACTTCTCAGCTAGGATTGCCAAATAATCCCTTAGTATATCAATTATATCATAATTCTTTACAGAGTATTTATCAATGAATGATTGTACATCCTTTTGTTCATTATCAGATCCAAAATACTCAATTTCTGGTTCATCCTCTTTATTTTTTTCCTCAAACAAGTTACCCAGATATGCAGTCACAGGGCCCTTTCCTTGCTCTTGGCTTTCTTTATTCTTCATAATTTCTGGCACCAAACCAGTCGGGACCATTCTTCTCAAAGTGTCATAAATAGTGTCATCTTTACGTTTCTTCCTTCCTGAACGCCGGTTGTTACACCATTCCCACTGTTGCAAGTTTCTTAGATCACTACCACGACGTCTGACAGTATTTTTCTTCTGTGACTTTGGCTCTTGTGTTGACTCTATATCACTTTCAACCTTTTCTGTGTCAGTTGCAGGCTTATCTCTGTCAGAAACATCATTATTCTCATTTTCTGAGCATACTTCAATAACTTTTTCAACGTCTGTAATATTCTCCTCTGATTTACTCTCAGGGACGTCTGGTTTAACCTCCTCCTCACATACTTCCATTTTTTCTTCCTTCTCTATACCAACTGCCATTATTAACGGACAAGCGTGGCTGTAACAGTATTCTGTCATATAGTGATGCATATTAACAAATGCTGTTCCCACAGCCTGCCAGCTCAGTTGCGTAATAGGTTTCTGTAACTTTAAATGTGGTACAATATATTTGAACCGTTCAGCTCTTTGTTGCTCAAGAAAAACGTCATGGATCACTTCAGCTTCCTTCAGCAGTTTCTCTGCTGTTTCTTCATCAACTGGATCATCATCCTTTTCATTCCAAGCATATCTTGGGTTTATATATTCTAGGTAATCTCTTTCAAATTTATACACTGTGTAGATATGTCGTCTGTACACTATACCTCTCATGTACCCAGGGTCCAGCTGTAGGGCATCATAAATCATTGCGATACACTCTTTCCGTAAGTCCAACCCTAGTAAAAGTGTGACAACTTTGTCGATACACGGCCAATGGCGCGGGTTGCAGTCCACTCCGCACTGGAACGCGCTCAGAGCCATCTCGTAGCGCTTGGCGCGCATGTAGAGGAGCCCTAAGCGATGCCACAGCGTGACGTCAGTACCATCGAGCTCGGAAGCGCAGCGGTAAGCGTCAATGGCGGCCTCCAGCTCGTCGGCCGAACTCAACATGCCGGCTAAGTTTTTGTAACACACATACTTCAAATTAAGTAATGGACTGGGTACCTTCTCTCCCGGCGCCGACTTTTTAACATCATACAGCAATTCGGTATCCAGTAAGTCTTTGAGTAGAGTCGTAGCGTCCGTGAGGTTCCCTTTCCTCTGAAGATCCAGCGCCTTTGCATATTGCTGGAAAGCGATCTCCTCGGGCGCTTCCCTTGAAAACCTCTCCTCGGAACCACTTTCTTCGTCTGATTCGTCGTTCAATGCAGATAATTTTATCATTTTGTACCACTTGTCCTTGTATTGGAGTGATTTAAAGCGTTAAACTTAGAGCCGACATATCAAATGTAGCGTAATTTAGCTAAAATTTATGAAAATATTCAATTGAAATTATTCAAAACATCCATATTGTGACAGTGACAATTGATAATGACATCAAGAATTCCAGAAATCCAGACAAGCGCTTATTAAAAAAAAGGCCAAGTAATTATTATATTATAATGAAATAAAAGTTTTTATTTATTATTTTACAATGTAAAATTAAGCATTTTATACACACGATAAGATTAAGTAAAGCTAAATAAATTATTTGATATAGTCCCGGATTTTTTGGAGCTAGCAACATTTGCAATTATCAAATTCAACAGAACTGTCAGCTGAAAGTTGAACTCAGCTGTCAACCCTAACCATTTTAAATTTTAAGGTTATGTTTTTGTTGTGTTGAAATTCCACTTAATATTCAAAAACACATGAGCACTATGATATCCAACAATGGTTTATTGAAACGCGCATGGCCCATGATAACACAGAGCGCGGAGGCGCATCGCAAACCAAGATGGTTGCCGGTCGCGAAGAGCAAAATTTACCGTATACC
Source organism: Urbanus proteus proteus (assembly GCA_018251915.1). Lineage (NCBI taxonomy): Eukaryota > Metazoa > Arthropoda > Insecta > Lepidoptera > Hesperiidae > Urbanus > Urbanus proteus. The sequence goes on from DWPV01004451.1 coordinate 8,671, forward strand.
AAAACGTCCCGTAGTGAGCGAGGAAGAGAGGCTGGAGTTGTTACGGATAAATAACAATTACAACACACAGATGCGGGCCATCCGGCGGTTCTTCCACGAGGAGATGATCCGGGAGAAATCGTCGCTTGAGAGCAGTACCTCAGAGATGTCGGTGAAATTGGAAGCCGAGGAATGGGCGAAGTGTGTGGAACTTAACGAGCAGTGGAACGCGCAGGTGGCGGCGGAGCGCGAGGAGCGCCGCAAACTGGAGCTCGCCGCGATGGAGGAGTACGCGCTGACTCGCATGGAGGCCAAGGATAAAGAGCTCAGAGAAAGAATCGAGAAAGCCTCTAGGGCGATCAAGACACAGACGGTATGTTTTTTTTTAACATAAATAAATTCACCACACCCCTAAACCACATTGCAGCACACTTAACCCATGATAATCGAAAACAGGTGTTGTTGAAGTCAGAATTGAACCACTAAACATTCTACCACTTCTTAAACTAGCGCCTTTGTGTATGGATAGCTTATACACAAAGGTTTATACACACAGGTTCATTATACACAATTCATTTTTTGGTTAATTATTATCTGGAAGATCTGTTATAAATGCTGAGTATTCCATCTTGGGTTTAATGGTATGTCCATTTTAACAATGAAATGTTTTTGATTAAGAAATTGGTTGACGTCAAGGTCTCTTCTTATTTTGATGTTGTTTACAAAAATCCTTGGATGCTACAGACTAATAACTAACTGGATTTTATTCAACAAATAAGTCTTCACTTAATAAGAAATTCTTTATGTCAATATAATTATTTATTCAATAATTATAGCTCTGACAACATCAACCACCTCTCTCCTCACCCCGCCACACCTAACTCTCGTCACCACATTTTTGCATCTCAGCACTGCTCCCTTACAATTATTATTATAACTCTGACATCAACCCACCTCTCTCCTCACCCCACCGCACCTAACTCTCATCACATTTCCCCACATTATTGCATCTCAACACTGCACCATAACAATTATTTATAACGACTTGCTGCTTTTATAAAACAATTTTAATTCCAGGAACTCAGCACATCATTCATCACACCAGAGAACCTGGATGAGGCAATAGAGAAGGCGCTTGCAACCCCAGTGGACCACAACTTCGCTATCGACTTGAAAGGAAACCAGTACCCTGGCAGAGACACTCCCATCAAGATACAAGAAGAAAAAGGACAGAAAACAGCAGAGGCAGCCACTGCATAGATAATTTATTGCTAAATGTATATTTTATAAGTAGAATTCATAAATATTGTAAAGTATTAATACTTTGCCACTGCATTTTTTATCTTTTAATTTAATATTTTCCAATCTTTTGACATATGATGACAATATAATATCAGTCCAGCAAGCAACACCATAATTGACTCACAGTTAAAACACTAAATTCCCGATTTAGCAATTTAATATTATACAATAAGAATGCATGTTCTACCAGCTTTACCATGAAAGAAAGAGTTCTCTTTTCTGTGGGCTTTACAATGATGTTCTGAGGAACTATTTGATCTAGTGCCTATGTCACTCTTCCTCCATCGTACTTATTTTCGAAGGATGAAAGTTCCATCCACACCAACTGGACTGGCGGTGGTCCTCTACATTTCTGTTTACACAGTATTTCTTGCCAAGTGCAAGATGTGGAATAAACTTCGTCCTGAGGTATTCTCGGAGGGCTATGACATGGGGTTCTTTAAAAATACTGCAAAAAAAGCTCTCCTTCAAAGCCGGCGATGCATTGGCGACTCCTCTGGTGTTGCAAATGTCCAAAGGTGGCAGTGACTACTTTCCATCAGATAGCACGCTTGCTTTATCGTTAGGTATATTTATTAAAAAAATAGTCTCTTTCTAAAAACAGTATGATGCTGTGACTATATGTATAACACAGAAATGGTATGAATCAAGTATAGGAGTTTATGAATCAAGGTTCTATGTCCAGAAATAAAACACACATATCCTCCATTATTAAATAAAATATTTCTTACAATCAATAAATGTTATAATATACATACACTGTTACAGTAAATTATGTTCACACTGGTAATTCTATGCCCATGTTGGGTACAAATAACAATATTTACAATTGACACTTTCTAGGCATAACCCCACAGTAGGATTTTTCCCCTGTATTGTGGAAGCTATGGACGAATAAACAACACCCAAACAGTAATCTAATTTCATGATTACATATACGGGAATCAAACCCAGAACTGTGTGTCGGAGTGGTGTGATAACCGCTCCACCACGTGGGTCGTCATATACTAAGATCTAGCCAGCTTAAATCCAAAAATCCATACATAATATTTATTGTATGAATAAAATGGTTTTTTTATGACAAGGGGGAAACTTTTAAGAGGTACCGACGCTTTGGGAGCGACGCTGGGTTATGTATAATTTTTATCGCACCAAAACCCCCTGGTGGCCATCCTCAGCGCTCAACAGTGAAGAACTCCAGGAACTCCATTGGACCCTCACTAAAGTCCTACAAGCACGATGCCTCTTTAAGGCTCTCTGCCCCAGTGCACATTTGTAAAACCCACATCAGCTGGTGTTCATGACGGTATGCGACCACACATAACGCTGTCGGTTCGAGCTTCCACTCTTCCCGCCCGCAACCCCGAAATCCCCATTGACAGACATTGAAAAATATATCATGGAAACAACTGCCAACAACAACTATAAATACCAATGAACAAAATTTGTAGAAGGCAAAATGAGATTAGTTGGCTAATGTTATACCAGAAATTATCCTACATTCAAAATATTAATTTCTGCAAGTTGTGCAACATAGTAGTTTTCTACACTAAAAAGAAAATTTTTGTGTCAACTAATATTTCTGCCACTGGTATTTCTGAATCACGCTAACAAAGAATTCTCAATATCTTGCATATGTACAAGTCCTGAACAGAGACAATTGAAGCAAAACTGTTCCCCATGATAGCCTGGTGGAAGATCCCCCATTGCCAAAATTACATCATGTTATAATATTATTTAAGTTACTTAGAACGTTTTCCAATATAGGGTCTGAATTTAGATTTCCTCCTTCGTTGCTTCGTGCATGGTAATTGTATTGAGGGGTCTTCACTTGTAGAAACACTTTCACTTCTTTCTGTAGATTCCACATTGTCATCGGGTATAGTTGAGTCACATACTAAATGCAGTATATGCATTTTTAACGCAGGATCACCTTCTCCTAATTTATTAGCTGCATTGATCTTTAAACAGCCGTCTTTTCCCTTTTCTAGAACAGACGTACTTAGTAAAGGGCTTGGAAGATGAGTCTCTTTTTCTAAGACACCATCTTTGCCTTCTCTTGTTTGGTATTCTTCCAGAACTGTCGACTCTATTTCGTCCAAATGCATTATCGGTTCATCCATTGTTTTATTAGATAAACTTTTAATTCTCGACCGTATTTTCAATTCGCTTATTTTCAACGGTCTTGGCATGAAAGGTTTTATTTTTAAAGATTCTGCTATGGTATCACTGATTGATAGCTGATTTTTAAACTTTTCGATATCACTTGTTGAATATTGGCTTATGGTTTCACTATCTGTAGGCTTTTTTTCACACTGCATGTCAATTGAATTGTCTATGGTTTCACTATTTAAACTATTACACTTATCACTTTCACTTACTGAATATTGTATGTGTGTGTCTGTTGCACTCTTTTTAAATTCCTCTTCTAATTGTTCCTGATGCTATACAGCCATAGTTGAGAACATGGACTCCCACTCCGGGGTAATGTTCAGCTTGTGTTGCAGAGGCCCCAGGGAGATCAGGTTGGCTGACCGGGAGGCCTCGTCAACTGCCATTGACACCACCTCTTGGTGGAACGCTGCCTTTGTGCCGGAACACATCTAGAAGAAAAGACAGCTTAAAAATTTGTAGGTGTGATTATGCTGAGGTGTTTACAGAACATTAAAAATTAAAGCTTTTTTTATAATGTGATATTAGCAAACGAACATGCAATCACCTGATGGTAAGTGGAAATTTACACCAATAGAAATTTGTAAGCAATCTCAGATTAGATGCGGTGATCTACTAAGTTGGAATGCCTTGAATAAGTATATCTCCTTTCAAACCTAAAAACATCCATGTTTAAGACTGCTGTTTTTAAGTAAAGATGAGTGTGTGAATCAGAAAGGTAATATCCGTGGGTCTCACCTCGAACATGGTGTCCCCCAGTGCGAAGGTGACCCTGCCGGAGCGCCGCACCAGCAGCTTGCCGATGCGGCCCTCCTCCAAGTCTGACAGCCTGCACCGGGTGTCCTAAAATGATTCAGGCAAAAACAAATCAAATATAGTAGATTTTTTTTTAAACTTGAAATATAATTTGAACTTATGTTCCAATTGAAAAAAATGTAAATATAAAGATTGAAAATTATGGTTTTTTTTTAAATCTACTAAGAAGAATATAAATAGTTTTTCTTGTACTTAGCAATTTAGGTTTATTTAGCTTTTCTTTAACTGAGCAAATCCAGCAAGATATTTTATTTTTTAAGATACTTTATGTCATGCTGAACGATCATGCCAGGGGAGCGGTCGTGCTTCGACAGTCTCAGTTCAGAGCATGTATAATGCTTCGATAGCGCGATTCAGAATACCAGTAGCGCCATCTCTTGATGAGTTGTGGGAAGTCGCTCGATTGGTCGATCATCGATGTAGTGGTAGTGTAATATTAATTTATCATTGGGTCGCAGCGTCGTGGTCACGTACCGTCTTGTCAGCGGCGTCGGTGGTGGTGGCGGTGGCGGGGTCGTGCTTGCGGCGCGGCGCGTCGTCGTCCGCGCCGCCGCCGCGCCCCGGCAACGTATCCGGCAGCTGGGGACAGTACCAAAGATCTATATAACCATAGATAAGCCCTGCGCATTCAAAAACTGTTTGCGTTTTGCGTAACTGCTGC
>DWPV01004452.1:0-13597 GCA_018251915.1 Urbanus proteus proteus
GCCGCTTCTTCTCCATAACTAAACACCTTCCGAAGTGGTGGTAGTGAAAAAATAATATTATTGACGTTCAAAAAGGAATTCTTGTAAATAATCTACTTTGAATAAAATATTTTTGATTTTTTTTATTTTAAACATTGATTTTTCCCTTTTCTGTGCCCTGTGCCACTGTGAGATTATTACATCGTAATTGGTACGTGAAGATTCTCCCAATTTTTTTGGTATTTTTTGTGCAAAAATGATTGACGAACAAATTAATGAAAGTTCCAGGTCTTCCAGTTTTAAAGTGCAGCGAAATCATCTTAACATAACATTAAGCAACTACGAGTATATAGTAGACAAAGATAAATATTGGAACATTAAGACATGTTTCTAGAAGAGTGCTTTAAATCACGGCGTAGCGTGGGTTCTATCACGTATTGATCAAGCAACAAGCATACGTTTCATAACGTCGCGCCTTACAACCGGCACACATTCGGTTAGTGAACGTGCTCTTAAACTCGTAAGCTTCGCAGGGAATCGAATAAAGCCCTGACAGTGCATTGGAAGTAAGAAAATTAAAGAGTCTATGATTAATGCGCCTTCACGGACCTCTGCATGATAATTTTCAAACGATATATCTTTCCTAAGAAAGCTAAGCTCGTCGGGTCGAAAGTTCATCATTGATATATTTAAATAATTTATCTGGAAAGTTCTTTGTTAAAAAAATATCATCGTATGTGTTGAAAATGATTAGATCTCTTTTATTTCAAATGACTTTATCGGAATATTTTGCTCTACGTGGAAAATGTACCTAATCCGAAATCAAATTAAATAAATTGCAAGGAGTTGTATAGTCGAGAGGTTCAAAATCCTCATAAAAGGGCATTTATTTGTAATATAATCAAAATTGGTTTTTAATTTTTTCGTAATATATTATAGTCTCATATCCAAATTAAGCGCTAAATAATATGTACATGTTTAAATCTGTCTTGGAAACGGTGCCCAAGACGCGATCACAGTTAGTCAACGAGCTGGATATCCCTGAGGACATATCAGTGACGCCCTACGTCTGGGCGGAAGTCGAGGAGTCCCTAACAAGAAGCGATAGCCTGCCCTCGGTCAGTGTGGAATGTGGGGATGAGTTGGTGTACGAGGTGAACACGATCAGCACCGACTCTAGCTTGGCTCTGTCGCGCGCTATGACCGACTCGGAAATTGATTACGAGAGATATAGAAGAGTGAGTAAAATTTACTTTATTTCTTTTTTAGTATACAATATGTATGATGTGATTTTAACTACTAACTACTCCCTAACTTAGCAAAATAGTTTTTCTATCAAAATAACAATAAAAGCAATATTTTGTAGACTGTTGATTTGATTAATTGGACTCTTCGTGAAATTAATTACCGACCTCTGACCTCAGGCATAAAATGTTGCGGCAGTGGAGAAACCGCAGTAGAATCATAAACAATTCGACCTTTGAATTTCGTAATACGACGACAAAAATATGAATTATTTTGGCCAGATTATAAATACAGAAATACTTACATAGTATTTTAGTCTCGTGTCTGTGTGAGTCACGGTTCAAGTTGTCCCAGATTGGAAGCTGGCTAGAGGCTTACCTGTGGGTGGTCATGTAAACTCCTTACATGTAAATATCTAACAACTTTTCCGAATTTATTAAATACTACTTTAAACTAAAACAGAGAACAACGACATCCTAGTCCCACTGCTCATTTTATAAATACTTCAAATTAGGTCATCTTGCGGGCAAAGTAGGTATTCCCCGTTTGTTTTAGAGTTAACCCCCGACGCAAAAGGATGGGTGTTATAGCTATCTTTGATATGTGTATTTGTTTGTGGACTCGTAGATCTAACGATTCGAATGTGTTTTTTTACTTTACTTAGAATTAATTATGAGCCTTGTGGCGTTAGCCTAGAATAGTAGGTCTCTACTACTCATTCACTTCTCGTAGGCATATAAGTCTGAAGGAAGGAGTAAGGAGGAAGTAACGATATGCTTCAAGTGAAGGTGTAGGATCCTGGGTACACCTTGAATTGTAACATTCTTGCAAAGCTATTCATTTATCTACTGATCTACTGCAGACACCAATGGACATATATTTTTAAGATAGGCAAATTTTTCAGTGCTGACAGCTTCAGAGTTGATATGCATGGATTAACTAGTTTTGAAGGTCAATTTAACCAATAATAAAGAAATACGGAGTAATAAATTGTTTTTTTTTTTATATCTTTTCAGCTAAAGAGCAGAAGTTTCAGCGACCCCTGGCTACAGATGCGCGTCGCTCTGGACGCATTTCCTCCAGAATATTTGGATTCTCTCAACAGGTGCGCTACGATTATTTCAGTTCTTAATCAGTATTATAGAAGTAGTATTATAGACGTGCTTAGTTATTTGAATTATTACCTATCTACTATATATCTTAGTACTCCATGGACATCTGTAATGTCATTCAAATGACCTTGGAGTTTTACTTGAGTTCTGTCAGATACGTTTGTTTATTTATTTCTTTTTTGACACATCAACAACATAACATGCAAACATTCACAAACTTTTGATATAAAATTTATACCAGTATGCACGCTGATTACTATGCTGTGTACATCAGTCGCCAAAATTTGGAAAAAACGTGTAGAGCGTATTATAACGTATATCACGTATATGCGTTGTTACCCCTTAGTAATTAGTAAGGGCTTAGTAAGTTGACATGCTTTTTGAGGGAGAAGTAGACAGTCACTAACTGCCATAGACATCTATAACCACATGTCATAGCAAACGGGACAAGTGTCTCAGTCTCAGAACCCAGAGTTTCCTAGAAATATGTTTTAAAGTCTCATTTAAGTAATTCACCACAGCCTGCATGACATTGTAGCATAAATTTTAGCTATAGATAACCCAAAAATGGTACCGTAGTAGAGCACATAGTTATCCTAGTTTCCAGAACACATCATCAGAAGTGACGCCGGTCACGGAGTCCGATGTCCGCCGGGTTCGGTACAACGAGGAACTCCGGTTGAAGATGGAGCGGTTCTTCGAGGAGGAATGCCGCGTGTTCACGCCAGAGGACCCCGGCGCGCTGGCCTTGGAGGAAGCTTTGCAGGAACTTGAATTGAAGGTACTCAATAACTGTTGTAAAGATTGTCAGAACTATGTTTCACTGGGGGACAAATTTTGTTATAACATCTTCGAAATAAGAAACAATAGGCAGAAATGGATTTGACTTTGATTTGAAAACTACTAATGTCGTATATAGGTAGGTACTGTATAGAATATTATGTTTATTGCTAACCTTTTGTTTTATTTGCAGGACACGGATTTAGAAAGCAGTACTGTATAAGATCCAAACGTTATATTTCTGCTTTTACACTGAAATGCTATCAATAATAGAATTCACAAAAAGGCAAAATTTTGGATCAAATTCATTATCGAAAATTCGAGTCATTGCGAAAGGAAAGGTGCTAAACTGTTTTCTATGTTTTTCAATTAATTTGGGATTTGCCTATATGCTTTTGTTTTGCGATAGGTACCTTCTGTGAATACCTTACCTTAATTTAAAGATTACTAAAATCTTCCAAATTTCGCACACATTTTGTAAATCTTAAATCGTAGAAGGTAATAAAATGTAATAAAAATAAAACAAATATATTGTGTAAAATGTAGTTTAATGGGAATGATTTCCAACATCACAACAACGGTTTAACTTTATTGCAGCTTGCGCGCCATCACAATGTTATAACTCACATTAATATAATTTATAATACTTAATTGTCAGCAATATAATGTATTTATGTATATTCTTCACATACCTTAAACTCAATAGTATTCTTTATGATAACACACTTTTGTCTCATTCAATGCCCTTAAAAAACGAACTTTAAAAATTCTTTCTTTACTTCGTCTATTATAATAAGTACGTTAACAAAAGAACTTCAGTGCATTATTCCATTCTGCTATAACCACAGGTTTAAACTGCACATAATCTATTATTTAGTGTTAGATTTTATCCCTGTAAAACGTTCCTCGTTTACGTTCGGGCCCATATATGCAGCGCTCCTAGTGGAGCGTTTAGGTACTAAAATTTAACATGGAAAAGTGAGCGTAAACGTAATCCGAGATCGTATTAAGATAACGTGACAAACTCGTATTGAGGGTACTTGTAACATTATGAAACCACTGAAATAACTACTATGGCTGCAGAGCCGTGTGGCGTCATGGTGGAAACTTAGCCATATCAAATCTCAACACGATAAGCTACAAGTCTATCACAGGCGCATAATTGAAGATAAATCAATTATCTTAGTACCGGATGATAGTAGCGCAAACGATGTTGATACTAACATCGTCGAAAAGTATTTTTTATGATCTTATAACAATATTTTAAATACACTATTTTGCTGACAAACTAAAAAACAATACAAAATAACCATTATTGCACATATTATACTATATTTTTGGAATTGCCGTGAGATTCACTAGCTCATACAATAAACTCATACAATATAAAAATAAACGAACAAATTCGAGTAACATTACTTTTTGGATTGAATCACAATATTCAGTCTGTTATACTATACATATCAAACGTATATACAGAATTGACCAACTTCGACATTTGAAAATGATTTCCATTTTATTGTTACAACAATGTTTCATTCTAGCAACAATTCACAGCTTATTAAAAAATAAAAATACACAATTTTATTGACCTCCTAATTTGCACTTGCACACAGTAAAAAAGCAATAAAATTACAATTAGATGCCATTACGTAGTCAAAGTTGGTCTATCCTATGATATCTATACCAACACCGATTCTTTAAAATAACAAAGATAGAATTCCCACCAGAAATATCCAAGAACCGCGTTTGTTGGAACATTTCGATTATTTTGTTCACTGCAATCTGCAGGTATTAAAAATAGCTCTTAATAGTGCAAATATATATAAAGCTGGCAACATTGGCAGTACAGGTTTTATAAGATAATGAGGAGGATCGCAGAGTACAGTGCATACTGTCTTTTACTTAATAACAACGGGATTATAGGCATACATTTTATTATAAACACAATCACGCGACATTTTATGACAACAGATATAAATTGATCACATGATTAATTTGTATAGATATTGGTATACATTTTCCATAAATTGAGTTCTTTGTTTTATTTTAAGCAATAAAGATTGTGCGAATGTGATAATTTCATACACAGTATTGCAGTGAACAAAACAACTTATTATTATGGTGCATGATGCATTCTCTATCTATATTCCATAGTAAGGTTGAACATATAAAGCGTTTGGTTCCGTCTACGGTTGCGTACTGCCGGATACTGTATAACTAACTTAGGTTACAGGGGCGACCAGAAGGACAGAAAGATTGAGAATAAATAAAGCCTCTTCTCGGTGTTGTATTATTGAATAAGTTTTATTTTTGAGTATGGCAGCATTGTGAGGACGAGCTAATTTTATGTGGTATAAGAATAACAAGTTACGTCAAAATATTCTCGATTTATTTTTAATATCCAATTTTGACATTAATTGTAATAGTGGATAGAAATTTTTATCCAATTCTTTTCTGAAGATTTCACCTGAAAAGTGTTCACCTTCTCAAATTTTCATTCTAATAGTATTACTTATTTTTAAAACGCTACAGATGATGTATAAAAAGTCGAGCCGCGCAAAACATTTCTTTTTTAAATACAGAGAAGTAGGCAAACGCACGCAATCTATTCTGCCTTACAATCCCGGTCAAGTCTTTACACTAGCCTTAAAATACTTACACGATAGAAAAATATTGCCAATCAATAAAATATCTTGGTAACATACACTTAGCGATTAGAAATACATTGGCAAAATAATAATAAACATTCGCTGCCCTAATTCATGGACGTGCTTATAAAAAGGCGACCTTAACCTAAAATATATTATTACTTTAATATAAAGTAAAACGTTCTTCACAAGATCATAGTGAAACTCTACGTTTCTTTGGATGCAAGACGATTTTGTATCATTTTTATCTTCCCTTTAAATGTAAGTAAAAATAATTGAATTGAAAATCATCACCATATTGTCAGCTGCACATCATATCATCATCATTTAGCTATACATATTTCACAAATAATGAACTTTATATAATCTCTATGCAGTGTATTGTGGTTGGTTAAATAAACTTCTCATATCTTGACAAGTTTAAATACATCAATAATACCTACATTATAATAGGTGCTTGTAAGCAAGCAATATGTATATTGTATTGGTAGGTACAATATGATGTCGGTAACGCAATATTACTGCCGCTCATGTAAATTATTATTGTTTAAATATTCATAGAGCCGTTCTTATAAAAAAATTAGAGGCGCAAACAGTTTAAGCGTTACCTATACCATATTTTTGGTAGGTCATTGGTAGGTACTAAATTTATCCAGATATGTAGAATTGTATAGCAAAGTGATGACGACAGAGTCAAACAAGTGACAAAAAGTTACCTTAGCACAAAAGATGTTCTAATATTGCAAGTTTAAGATACTTAACATAATTATGTATTTATTTTAAATTATTATTTCCTTAGAATAAATAAATTGGAATGCACAGCTTCCTTTTAAAAAATGATTGTTTTAGTATTTTATTGCTCATTATTATGAAAAACCGTTTGCTGACAATTGTGACTATACACACACAAAAATCACTTTGAAGGAGAAATATGTGAGAGACGGAATAACACGAACTTCATACCCCCATATCATCGTAATGTATATTATAATTTATATAACTCAACATGTCCAATAGTGTCCTCTAGCGGAAAATTGGGAAGCGTTGCAACAGATGCAACTTAGGTGAACCTACTATCTATCCTTCGAATTTCCTTGCGTATAATTGATTCACCGTTAGTTGACCAAGTCATCTTCGGGATCCTACGTATAAAACTGAAATAGCATCGGTACCTACCTAAATAAACGAATATCGTCGATGTTAAAGGACAAAGTGAAAACTCTGTGATGCATGCAATATTAAGAACACAATAAAGATGCAACTATTTTCAAATTTATAAAAAAAGAACATGCAACCAACATGCAATGCATTAAATTGTAAAAGCTAATTTAGATCTGATACAGCCAGCTGCATTATGAATGTTGACTTCTGTTCTACACTGTGTATTTGTGTACTTGGTTTTATGAGCTCATGTCACTCACGAAATAGTACTCCTGTATATTTTGTACCTCGTGTACCTTTGTAATTACCTCGTAGATGTAGAACACGTCAATTAATAATGCCAATATTTATACGTAGTTTTTTCAACGTAAAACAAATTCTTTAAATTAGCAACACTGACAAACTTTGGATACCTGGTAATAACTGAGCCAGTTGAGTCACCCCTCACCAGTCTTGACTCTCGCTTCCTATTCGCCGAACCACTACGCTAGCGTACAAAATGTCTACATGAACAATTCTTACATACTAACCGTTCCTTTTATTACTCTAGCTGCATTTTTTAACATGCACTATGTTGTATTGATACTGGCAACTATTTTAAAATAACAAGTTAAATAAAGAGAATAACAACACATCGATTAATTTTAAAATGTAGTTAAAGTCAATCACAAAAACATAATATAAAAATAAAAATCTACTCCACAAAAAAGAAAAAAAGCTTTGACTTGCGACGGGTCTAAAGACACATGAAAATTAATCAGATATTTCCCACGGTAAAATGTTTGGAAACTAAAAATGATTGACAAACTCAATTATGCAATGCTTTAAGCCGTAATTTTCTTTATGTCACATGTTAAAAGTTTTTTATAATAATTAATTGCCATTATCGATTTTAATGATCTAATTTATGTGTACTCAACGAATTCATTTTAATGAAAACAGTATCCGCTAAATACAATAATCGAAAGAAAATTAAAATCAAGATTGAAGATTGTTGATTGTGCTTCATTTCATGAACCAAACTGATTTAATAACTTTTCGCCACACCCATGTAGTCTTGTTCCAATAAGAATTGTATTCCAAAACATCATTTATATTCACCTTTCGCTCATTTATATTCTCGCTCTACACAGTCCGAACGAGAAACATATACAAAAACCGCATATTTTTATACAAGTTACGTCTTTGTACATCTCCAATTACTTTAAAGATAGTAGTTATATAAAAGAAGTTAATTCATTCATTAACAGGGAAGAGACAAAACGATCAACAGTCTTGATCATTCGTGAACATTCAACATGCAACTACGCTACGCCAACAGTTAGTGTCTTTTCATACAAAAATAACCTTAAGTTAATATATACTATATCTTATATTAGTCGTGTCTTAGAATATTATGTGATGATTAGCAGATGTGACTGTCGTTTAGGACTTTTTTGGAATTAGCCCTGGATAAAAATATTGAGAGCCGGAACGCACACAAACTTCATATAGAACAGGACTATCTGTAATCAATTACTAAAGACTTGCTTCTAGCGAAGCTAGGACGATCGCATCATACGAAAGTGAGTAACCACACCCTTCCATCAAAACGAAATACAAGAAGTTACACGTTATTAATAGGTATGACGATAAAACCTCCCTAGTTTTTTTACCACTTAGGAAATTATTATATTCAAATCTAATTTATGTTAAACACTTTCTTAAATTATTTAATCTATAGGTACAAACATTTGATTTGAGTTGCGAAAAAGATATGTCACTCAACAGTTAATGTGGGATTATTCTGAATTAAATAAATTAATACAAAAGGATCAAGTGTTTAAACGGAATAAAAACGGAATGAAATAAATTTTCTCCGTATCACTAATAAAGTCCAAAACGACAACAGTCTGCGTACAAGAAATATATATTATATATACATATAAAGTGCAGCAACTGTAGCGGTACAAGCACTAAACAGCACGGACAGACGAACACGTAATTGACACGATAGCACGAGCTGCGACAGACGGACAGTTAACGATAATTGCAGATATATATATACACATATGTACATACATCTCTTAAACTATTCGTTTCGCAAGCACAACGCGATTAGGAATATCAGTTTTTGGAGCCCAAGGCTGGCGGTGTTTGAAATGGTTGTATAATTCAATTTTTAAATTTGTATGCTTAAAAAAACTGTATTAAAATGAAGGGAGCCATGTATTACCATGTTTGAGTAACTTTTATCACGTAATACAATCTTTTAAAAACTTAATACATTTGCAGCGACATCTATTATTGAACTAAAGTAATAAAATTTAAAAGCTCACGGTGCATTAAACTCGTTATCAAGTTTATAATATACTCGAAAATAATTGCAATTTGTTACAAGATTTTAAAGAAAATATTTATATGTGATTTATTTATTTTTGGTAATATTTTTTTTAGTTAATACAATTTATACAAATGTACTTTATAATGAATACTTGTTCAATACAACACAATTTAAATACCACCAGCCTGTAGGCCTACGAATACATAGAAGACAACAATATACACAGCTACATAGATAGGTAGTGAATACACAGAAAGGCAATGAGGCTTCGGAAAGAGGAAGTGGCAAGATAGCTCACATTATTAGGATAAGAAGTGCATAATAATTGACAAGTTATGTAAGATTTATTACTGACTTTTTAAATTTTTATTTTAACAAATTTTATCCTTGGGATACGACAAAATTTACTCTGAAGTTTATGTTCCAGTAAACAACCACAGTTTTCATGGTTTTATAAATATCTCGAATTAAAGATAGCTGTCATTACGAAAGTTAAATAGAATACGGGTCGTTTTTATAAGACATAAATATTAAACTCAAAACTTGAAAATATGTTATTATTAGAAATATGAATTTCATTAGCAGGGAAATAAATATAATATATTTTATGTTGCTAATATCGTAACATTATATCTTTATTCCTAACAATGCAAGCCTGGAAGGGGAAAGGAAGGTTTTAGAATTTTATATATATCAATATATTTCATATTATAAACTCTTTAGTTTCTAAGGCTCCCCTGATATGCTTACACGTTGCGTATAAAAATAAACCACTCTACAACCGACAACAACTTTTAAATCTCATTCGTTATACTTACCTAGTGCGGGTCTTATTACCGATAAGTCATGACTAACGCTTTCAAAATGACTAATAAGTCATTAATTTCGAACATAACTACAGAGCCATGTGTACAGAGAAGATCTCCTGGTTAGTCATGACAAATTATAAGAGAAACCCGCATATATTTTCGTGCATCATTGCCTTCTAGTGCCACGAAAGCTATTAATTCAACATGAATTTATGTATATGAATATCCACTACCATATTGTCATCTCGTAACATTATAATAGCCTTTATTATCAATTTAAAAGCAGTGTTCTGATGCCGACCACACAGGTACTAAGCGCTGTGTTAGTCAAAGCTGTCGTTGACAAATAAGACTAAATATATTTATACACTACTGCATATACACCACCTGTGCAACGTAGCAACAGTCTCCAATGACCTATAATTAATATAATTATATACATACATATATTCGTATAATTATTCCCAATGATTTCGTTACAAACCAAGAGACCATACTATGGAAGGAAAAATCACAGTGTAAAAATCACATTAAAAAATAACAACGAAAGAATTACAGTTTTTTTTTGTTTCCATATTCTACGCTACTAATTACATGAGATCCGTTACAAAAATATATATAATAAATATTGCAAAAAATACATAATTAAATTTACCATTTACCATAATCATTATTACAACTAGCAACATTAACAATTTTATTTTAAAACGGTAAGCAATATTTTTCAAAATACGTCACACAGGGACGTTGGGGCTGCCAGAGGGAAAAACAATTGTATTACATATATCTATGCTATAACTATGTATACATTTTTATCAAAAGTAAATGCAAGCTTCAGTTCGTGTTGAAACTATTTTGAACTAAATAGCCGGTAACACTACGGTTATTTTTTTTCTAAAATGGCAACCTCAACACTATTTTATTACGAAACGCTTACAGTACTAAAAAAAATCTCTCTCTTAGTGGTAAGGTACAAGCTATATCATCACCAAATTATTTTTCCAAAATTTTTCATTTATTTAGGTATGTAATTTCTCTTTTACGTCATATCTAAAAATATTGAAAACTATATTGATTCAAACGTTAATAAAAACGAATTGGTTCATATTTTGAATACTGCGACTTATTTACAGATCATTACAGTCTTAAATATGAATCGCGAATGGTAACACGATTGCATTTATTACACAAGAAACAACCATTAAAGATATGTTATGTCTCTGTTATTAAAAATAAATTATAAATAACAGTTTTTAAGTTATTTTTAGAAAAATAATTTGGCCGTACATTATTAAATCGCATGAAGCGCGTTAGCTATATAATAGTATCATACAATCTATAGAATATTCTATCACTCCAATTCAATGACAAAAATAATCTTTTCATAGCACTGATGATATGTCCGCCATTACCCTTGGGCCATTTATATTCGATATAACATCTGAACAGAACATATTGCATGCTTACTAACAATCAAGGCCACACTTCACTTACATCAGAAATTATAATTTACTGCTACACACGGATTAAATCGCTAATATTATTACAGTGCAACAAAATTCTATATTTTTTAAATGTAAATTAAAAATAATATGTTATTTTACACGTTTTCATTTTCAATACCTTAAGTTTGAAATTCGTTTTAATCAACAATATGATGTAAGTCAACAATATCATAACTCAATTTTTGAACGTTTTTATTTTAGGCCATATTAGTAGTAAGTATACAATATGTGGCACCTTTAAAATGCTTACACGTTGTACGATTATTTTGTCAAGCGTAAGGCAAAAGCCTAATTACAATCCATAGAAAAATAATTGAGATGATATTTCAGTGTTCGTATTCATTTGGTAGGCAAAATTAAAGCTAATTTTAACAAACTACGATAATACTTAATTTAAGAAAATATAGCATATTTTTAAAACATATTGCACATAGTTTTAGTAATCCTGAACTATCACTTAAGATAATTTAGTAAAATAAGCATTTTAAGACGATAAAAGTAATGAAATATTTATTAGGAATCTAGAATTAAAATGGATTATGTTTTGCAAGTTTCTCCAATTTTATCCACCAAATAAATACAATCACGGGAAATAATCACTACAGTCGCTCTAGAAGTCACGACTAAAGTTCATTATAGTCATGACAACAATCCGGAATCAGTGAGATAGAATATTCTTAGGTTGAGGAGAGACGAGAATCAGACACGCCGGGGCTTCCCCGGGCCGGGGCACTCGCTGCACCTGATGATAGAGCTCGCTCGCTCGCGGGGCCGCACGGGGTCCGACTCCATAAACCCAGGGTTCAGGATTATGTTAGGCACTAGTTCTATTACGTCTTGCTCGTCACCGTTCTCTGTCATCGGTTAGGTTAGGACGGATTCGGGGTTAGGTTACGTTAATACATACCATCACCGTGTATATGTGTATTGTTTGTTAGTGTGCAGCCCCGCAGTCCAAGCGTGCGTTCCAAGCCAGTGCGATAGAAGGGAAAGAAGAAAAATTTCGAATGAATAAAAATGAGTAAAATACAGCGTATAAAAATCAGATCTCGGGAAGATGCGAGTCATGCGGATAGATTCGAACGAATTGAAGAATCTCGCTGCTGTACGCTACGTTTGTTCTAAAATTATGAAAGCAAAGCAGAATTATCATGAAATGGATATAAGCTGAGTAAAATTAAGTTACAGGAGCGAGCTTCTGTTATTTTTTAATAAAATTTTCAAAGGATGGCGTCACTTGCATCTTTGTAAGTAAACAGCAGATAATTACCGTCTATAAAAATTAACCTTAAAAGAACAATTTTTATAAACGGTAAGTATATTTCTAGCTGTTGTAAAAGAATTTCAAACCTATTACAGGCGCCTAAAATAGAAAGTTTTCTTAAATCTATAATAATATAATTAATCGTTTAGAATTTGGAACTATGTGGTATATTATAATGCTTCATAGCACTACGCCAAGCATTTCCGCTGATGGTGTTCTAGAGAAATCTAAAAACTATTTATTACTAAAACTATGGTTATGATTAGAATGGAATCTTACATATTCTGTAAATGACCGGTTCAATACTCATTTTTTCTCACTATACTTTCAAATAGAACCAAGGAAAGGGACACAAAGTTATGTTAAAACAAAGCAACATTCTATCGGAATAAGGGAACCGAATCCCAATATCTTAACACGTGATCAATGTTAATCTTTGTAATGCACCACAACCGCACAAGGCTGATAAAATATTTCGTAAAACGTGGTTATGGGGATCCTTCAAAACTACACCTTTAGTTGCTTAAAACGTTGCTGCTGGGGCGATCCAATTAAAAAAATACACAAACACCCAAACCCAGTACAGAAATCTAAATTCATCATTGAGAGATTTGTCTGGCCGGGAATTGAACCCGGGACCCATTGCGCGTCAGACCGGTATGGTAACCGTTCCGCCACGCGGGTCGTCCAATTCGTTGCTTGAGCTACAGTCGAGCGGTACATGTTTGATTTATTCGTAAAATGAATGGACAGGATCTAAAATAGATC
>DWPV01004453.1:0-13596 GCA_018251915.1 Urbanus proteus proteus
ATTATGTGAGGGTAAATAAACAAAGGAACTGACAAGAAACTACGCTAGTTTTGTGTAAGTGTGTGCGTATAAATACATGAAAGTAGCGTAGGTTTTGTGTATACCAATCCATTACTTTCACACATTGTTATGAGTCACCTCTTCAATAGGTAGAGCCACCACCGTGGGCCACACGCTCGCTTTTTTATAACAATGAAGCAGCAAAGAGCTTGCAGTTTACCTGATAGTAAGTGGTCACTGGCGCCCATGGACATCCGTAATCAAACCCAGATAAAATCAAGGTCCTACATAAGGTTGATCACAGATGCCTCCCCTGAGGACTGAGTTGTAACGCCTCGGATAAGTATGTCTCCCTTCAGACCAGAACACAGCAGTACTTAACACTGCTGTGATAAGGCAGAAATGTGTGCAGAAGTGCTGCTGGAGTTGAATTACATAAAGTTCTACCACCTTTACTTAGATTTCAGGTAGACTCTAATGTTTTATATTAAGTTTTTTACCCCTTATCATAAGATAGACAGCAAGCTTTAAAAAGACTAATAATTGTTTCGCCTACATATTCCAGAAACTTTTATTATGTTTTGCCATTTACCACCAAAATTCGGCTCACCATTATCTGATATATGTATTACCCGGAATTTCCTAAATAGTTGTCGAACATTGCTATTAGACGTACTTATCAATTGCTACCTAATAACTGATAGATAACACGGCTGTCTTATGATAGATAAGTGATTAGGTCACAAACGGACGGATCTACAAGGTGCAAAATAGTACATTACGATACGGGTGATCTAAGCTGCCTATTACTGCACGGCGCTAACATCACGCCGTGCAGTTATAAGCAGCTTAGATTACCCGTATCGTAATGTACTATTATAGCACTTTGTGACTTAAGCCCGCACTTTACGCACGCCTTTCCGCGTGCGAGCGGACTTATGTCACGCGTACTATAAAATAAAATACGATACTGGTGACCTATGTCGCCTATTAGGCAACATAGGTCACCCGTATCGTAATATACTATTGAACAAATAAAGAAATAAGTAATTATATTCCATTATTTCAGGTATCAGCACGAATCTATTCTTCGTATCTCTCGTGTTCATACTGAGCTGGTACCACCTTCAGGATGGCTTGCCGGAGTTTGTGAAGGTAAGATATTTATATAAAAAAGTATTTAATGATAGGTGTTTTTTTTTTATTTTATTTTTTTTGATCGAAGTAGCAAATGAGCATGTAGTTCACCTGATAGTAAGTAGCCACTGTCGCCCGTGGACATTTGTAATTATCCCCAGGTAAGATCACAGTTTTACTTAAGGTCGGCCATAGATGTGTTGCTACCACTGAGGACTGAGTTGGATAAGTGTGTCTCGCTTCCTACTCTATTCAGACCAGAACAAAGAAGCGTTATACTGCTGTTACAAGGCTGAAATAGATAAAGCGGTGGTGCCGTCGGAGTCGAACCACGAAGGGCTTTACCCCCTTTATGGTATATATACTTCAACAACATTTTGTTTTTCATATTATCCTTAGTAAACCCCTTTGGTACCCATATCAAGGAGTGCATAATAACTAATCCACTATTTTGAACAGTCTGAAAGATATGTTACTCACCATGAAAGAAAGAGACAGCAGGAAGTGCTATGTGGGAGGATCGACATGACTGTCAGTACGATAATATATTCACTAATATAGTCTATGATCTGAAAGTACTCAGTTACGTTCATTAAGGTCCAACTTAAATTGTCATGTTGGTTACTCGTCTCAATCATTTTTCAAAAATGTTCTGTACGTTAATGTCACACTCCATACTAATCAGCTCATATGCGCCTTCTATCTTCTTTCCCTTTTCTGTGTTACTCACACACTTACTTGAAGGGTGTGGTAATATAAAAATTGTATTTTTTTAATTCAATTTTAGTATTTTACCTTTTTTAAGTCTGATGGTTTAAGCATACTTATAACTTTTATGTAGCCTAATTACCCAGTACAACACTTACAGAGAAAAAAAATTGAAACAATTCTTAAAATATGTATTTAATAATCCTAACTGTGCTTATCGTTTCAGAATAAGTTCCGTTCAGTTGATGGAAAAGCTGATCCGGATCAGGAAGATAAGAAACTACTAAGCAAGGTCAAATTGGAGAGAGATGGTATGTACTTATGTTTAAAATCATTTTCATAGAACGAGTATTCAATAGTGAGAATTTCGTCAGATAAAATGTACTTTTCTATGTGAATAGTAGAGTTCATTAGCGGCAATGATCATTTGCCATCTTAGCTTAGCTTAGCAAAAAAGGAACACAAAAAATGTTGTAACTACTCCTAATAAATAGTCAATCATCGCCGAATTAACTCTATAGATATCCGATGATAATCGAACATGGCCGAATATTTTTCTAATGCCAAAGTTCTAAAGTAGTTCTCTACTATCAGTTTTGTAATAAATATAATAATAGAAATAACATATGTTTTCAGATTCTTTTCCGTTCCTAGAAGATGAAAAGCTTATAGAGGAATATCAGAAATTGGAGAAAAAGAAGACTTAATTAGACTGAACTTTCCTGCGTAGGTAGATTATATATGTGTGTGCTTACCTAACTTATGTGCATGAGAAGTTATACTTCAAGCCTTCATCTGGACATCTATACTTATAATATTATAAAACTGAAGAGTTTTAATAATAATAATTAATTATTAAATTAAACATGAGTACAATAAAG
Organism: Urbanus proteus proteus; assembly: GCA_018251915.1. Classification (NCBI taxonomy): domain Eukaryota; kingdom Metazoa; phylum Arthropoda; class Insecta; order Lepidoptera; family Hesperiidae; genus Urbanus; species Urbanus proteus. The sequence continues at coordinate 2,727 of DWPV01004453.1, forward strand.
CCATTTTGCAACACAACAAAATGGTTATTATGTGTGTGGAAAAACACAAAGCATTTTTGAAGAAGCATTTCTATAGATTTAACCTTTATAATCACGTATATTTGTCCCTTACCTCCGTATTCCACAGTCGGTACCTGATATTTTTTTCACCCTGCAACGCGCGGCAATATTCCAAGAATCCAAGCCTGACATTTATAAATGTTAAATCATAGTGATGATAGATTTTCCCGCGTAAGCTGGTATAATTTTTCTAGCGAACGAAAAACATAATTCTGCTTGTTTCTATGTTAAAAATGATAATTCTGCTTGTTTCTATGTTAAAAATGATAAATATAAGTCATTTTTACTTTTAAAGTTCAGTTTGATAAAAGTATAGTGTTTTCGTGCAGTGTTGTGTTAATATGAGAGGAGAATCATCGCAAGGTAAGATTAGCGATATTAGTTTTGTGTCGGATGTCGTTGTTTTGATTGTTTTGAATAGAGAACGGTCATCTCGACGCCGACTTGGTACGTCCAGGTCGATTCGCGAGTCTTTCTCATCTTCGAAAGACGACTACTCGAAGGCTACTTGTCGCCGCCTCCCAATAATAGGCGTAGATACAAAAAACACATGTCTAGTGATCGCGTATCAGTTCTCGTATAAATCAATACAATTTTATCTCCGGATACTTAACACAAATACTCCACTATATCAAATCGTTGCATCAAATCGCAATGCAATAATTTGTTCACAATGTTTGAAATATTTTTTTTATAGAATTTAGCTTAAAGAGTATTGTCAACTGCCTAAACTAGGCGATAAACCTGTAATATTAGTTTATTTGGTTAAATGCGCTATCTCGGGTACCACTGGGTGGAATTGAAAAACTGTTTTTGCCTGGAATAGACCATTTATTGAGGAGGGCTATAATCTATGACTGATAGGAGATGAGATGAAATATCTTTATTATGCATAATGCATGCACTTACGAATTGTCATTTACAATATGTTTTCTTATTCTACCCGTGTAGAGTGAAGCAGCAATGAAAAATGTTTTAAAAATGGGATTGTTTAAATATATATGCCTTTTCACTTAAACGCGGGTCAAACCGGGGATTAGCTAGCTATTTATATAAAGATATAAATTTTGTTTAAGATATAACACATTTCCAAAAAACTGTCGTTTTGGTGTGACAGCAGCTAAATGTTCTTTCATTGTTTTATTTACGTGTTAAGAAGTATAACTTCTTTTACATAATATTGTGCACAAAAATATATTGCTTTGTGATATAAACTTAGATGTTTAAATATTGGATGTCTATATTATTCAGTGCTGGATTTTATTCACTATTATATGCATTTAAATGAGAAATAGTACTATTTCACTGTAAGTGGTCGCTGCCGACCATAGACATCTGTAATCATTCCCAAGATGAAGTGTCCTACCTGAGTTTGGTAACAAATGTGTTACCAAAACTACCCCTGAGGACTGAGTTGGAATGCCTTGGATAGATAGTCTCCCTTACCACACCCTTCAGACCAGAACACAGCAGCGCTTAACACTGCTATTATATGGCGGAACTATGTACATTTTTAAATTTTAATATCCTTTTCTATCTTCCTAAATCCGGCACTGATATTGGTGTATAGTATATTAAGATATAAAATATATAACATAAATCTTAACATAAAAAAGTAAGCATTAATGTTATAAATGGTACGTTGGGAATTAGAAAGAAATATTTGTGTATTTTCGGTTTTGTAATGCTGTCCTTGACCCACACAGTGCCATATACATATCAGCTTTTGTGATAGAAGCAAATTAATGCACATTTCTTTGATGGCTGGCTACTGCAGCCCATTCGTGGCCATACTGTCCCACTGCTGGGCACGTTTCTCCTTTCAGTGTGAGATGCTTACACCATAGGAAAAGTATGAATTGATAGACTTTACACACCTTTTAGAACTTTTTTAAGTATCTTAAGAATATGAGATACTTTTCTTGATAAATTATATCTAATACGCACAGTAACTTTAAAAATTAAAGGTACATTACACAACACCTGGGATTTGAACCCTAGACTTGCAGACTGATATGTCAAATTTCAAACTCCTAGACTAGATTTCTTGCCACTAACCACCGTTTATGTTATATGCAATCAACTTTATATAATGTATTTATGTGATGTATTCACTTGAAATTATTTACTTATTTAAGTCAAAATATATAAACGTAATTTTGGGAAATTAATGATGTATAAAAATAAATTTGTAATGATTTATGCATGATTGTATGGTTAGATATTATATATATCCTGTGAAAGAAAGAGATAACAGGAAGTGGCATACGAGCTGATTAGTATGGGATCCGGTGTAGCCAAATAAACACATGGATTAGTACATTATCATACTCTTACCACTAAGAAACCTGCATTTTTATTGGTTCTCTGTTGTCACCAATGAACAAGGCATGTTTAAGAAATTTTACAAAAAATTTACTACCTGCAAAGTAAAATTTACGTGTCTGAATAACTGGCATGCACCGACGTTAAGTATGCTAAGCTGATCACACTGGTAATCGCCTCAATTCGCCTGCGTACCACTTCGTATTGTCTCTTTGTTTCATAATATATCCTTAGTACGAGTTTTGAGACGTGTTGTCGTGTGTATAAAATCGAAATTTTGATTCGTTTTTTTAAAATTAACTATTAGTTCCTATACGTTCCGCTAGAGGCGCTGCATGCAAATGTATGGGCAAAATATCAACGATCAATCATATAGTTATACTTAGAGACGGGGAGCCTAAAATGTATCCATCGAAAAAAGAGAACGCAAATGAGGCTACCTCATCTAATAAAGTGATTAGACAAAGACAAGTATAGGTTAGTCATGTTCCCTTTTTATTATTTGTTGGACATTCTCACAGACAGGCTTGTCTATCGCTCTCCTACTCTAAGTGTAATAACTCTATGCAATCAACAAGATGACATGTAAGAAACTCCTGCTAAAGGTTTTGCAGGGTTATTCATGAAACCAATATCAATTCAAATCCCAATTCCAATGCAAACTGTTAAAGATGACGTCATTTCCTGCTCATAAAATATGTTGAAAATGCGTCTTGGTTGGCCATTAATGGCGTCGTTACAATCCGGTACAGTAACTGGTACGATAAAATGTCTTAATAAATGTTTAAATAAAAGTTTACGTAACTTCACTTCGAAAATTTATTCTAGAAACCCAATATTCATCTAATTTTGAACTCAATTGGCGCTAACGTCAACCCTATTGGTTTTGTGAGCAGCACTGCTAGTATGACATCCATGCACTATTTGTAACTCATATCGCGTTTAGTTTATGAAAACTTAAGTGCTAAGTCCATTTGTTAGAAGGCCAATGGATTTTGTTGTATTTTTTTTATTTTCATGTGACTGATAGAATTTAAATGCATTGTCCAAAGATAATTTTAAATACTATGTTACTTTTGTTTATAGTTTTTTGTTTTAATCATTGAGATGTATGTACCAAAGTACTAGAGCTAATTCAAACTAAAATCGCTTTCCATGTTCAAATAATCTAATGAATTACCGATGGAAAGTAACTTTTGTAATCTTTATGGATTCTTTAAATTATTACTACAGTATCTCAACACATTCAAGAGCATTTTATAATGTTCTAAACCGTGTTTTCGATTAAATAACTTCAAAAGCCCTAGGAGCGGCTAACAAGCGACTGAGTGAGCTGGAGTGCAAGGGCCCCAAATGAGTTAGGCACAACAGAGCTTTGCGTTGTCTTCTCTAGTACTTTAGTACATATATCTCAATAGTTTAAATACAACTTTTTAAATACATTGATTTGACCTGGTGCTAAAAGATTCTAATAATATTTTACAGTAAATACGTTTTGTTAAAAATATTCACGTTTGATAAAATGTTATGTAAATAAATAATACGAGTATATTGCTAAAAGCTTTTTAATTATGAAAATAAATATAATTGATAAATATCCTTTTATTTTTGTCACAAATTTTTATTAAAAGCAACATAAATTATTAAATAGTATGTGTAAGTGTATATTTCTATGGATCTTTGTTTTTACTTTGGGATTAGATAATAAAATATTATGAAATTTCCTTGTATTCTTAATTTTGTACTAGCTCTTGCCCGCAGCTTTGCACACTTTAAATTACATACAATCCTTCGTCTTAAATCACTGTACCTATTAAAAAAACCGCATCAAAATCCGTTGCGTAGTTTTAAAGATCTAAGCATACATAGGGACAGACAGCGGAAAGCGACTTTGCTTTGTAATATGTAGTAATGAAATGCGAATGTCCGTTTATTTGTAACACCTTCACACTTTACTTACGGAACCGATCTTTATGAAATTTTGTAACCACATTACTAGGGGTCTACAGAAGGACATAGAATACCTTTCATCCCGAAAAAAATACTTCCGAGCGATAGAAAAATAGATTTTATATCTACAATGTACATACTTTTATACCTACGGCCTCTTGGTATGAGTTAATTGCGTTTGTATTGTACCTATAGCATACAATCCTAACTACTATATTTTTACTGTTATAAGCGAATATACATGGACACAGAGAAGAAACTAGTTTCCTATAAGATTAAAGTAATAACAAGCATGCAATTGATGGTAAGTGGTCAACGCCGGCCATGGACATCTGTTACCAACTTCAAACAGAACAGGGGTTTTCAGAAGTCACGGCTTTGCTATTCTAATCTCATTACCACCTGGTATAAATTGAGTAATGGTCTCTGTCCACTAAAATCCACTGTTAATCCATCCTAGGCTGTATCTCACCCAAGAAATAGGATCGCAGCTAAACGTGAGCCTATAGTAAAGTAAAAAACAAAAAAAGATATTGTCAAGATCCATTAATGGATATTTTGTTGACTTTCGTGTTCACTTTAATCCTGGATGTTATTAGGCAAAGTGATATTTTAGCGTTAACATGTTTTCGAAGTTCGATTGTAACAGATAATTGTTCGATAAATTGTAACAGATCTGTGGAGATGCTTCAATGTTGAAGCTACAAAGGAGCAGTGTGGAATGTGTATTTAATCAATAAATCTTTATTAGGGTATCAGGGTAATAAAAAATCTAAACCAATAAAGCCGTGACGAAGGGGAGGTAAAGACAGGTGGTTGACGTTTTCAGAGACATAATCATAGAAATAATAATAATGTAAAAGAATAAAAAGCGTATATGTACTTACTACAAACACGCTATTAATTCTTTCCCTTAAGATTACATTAAAAATAAAAAACATACTATTTTGTATTAACTTTATTTCCCATAATGCTGATATTCAGTTTACACTTAGTTTCTCATTTGAGCAACATTTACCATAAAAATTATAAAAATGTACAAGATATTATATCATTATAATGTAGAAGGATCATACATACACGGCTAGTACATAGAATTTGGCTAAATTGTTAGTTTAGTAAAGGAATAGAAAAGTTATTATACCATATTTCACTCATTGAGATGTATGCACTAGAGACGTTAATTAAAACAAGTTGTGTTCCATTTTTAGTGTTATACCTTAAAGTTACTGCAGCGCTAGATTTGCTAAAATACTCAATAAGGTCGTGCTTTATCAAATAATAAAATCTAGTAAATAACCGATGAAAAGTAACTTTTGTGAACATTATCAATTTTTTTAATTATTACTACAATATCTCAACACATTCAATAGTATTTTAAATTAGCCTATTATGCTTATTGGTCAGTGTCCGCATGCGGCTACCGAGCGACTGAGTGAGTTGGAGTGCAAGGGCCCCAACTGAGTGAGGCACAAAAGTGCTTTGCATTGTCTTCTCTACTACTTTAGTAAATATATCTCAATGATTTCACATCGATATTATTAATAAATATAATAGCACCTTATAATAACAAATAGAAAGTACAGTTCATCTTTACATTTATATAAATGATATGTACAAAATTATAACAAAAATGATTAAGTATTTTAAAATGTTACCTTCTTAAAATTGTCTTATATTTGCGACGGATTTTTTTTATAAAATAAATTTATTAATTAAATTATAACAATCTAAATAACAATCCACAATCTATAAAAAAATAATTTAGTAACAATAAATTGACATCTGGAATTTTGTAAGATTATCGAGTTCTGATACTAAAGTTATTAATTTTAACTTGGTTATATGGAGTATATATTTTAAGTTTTTAGATTAAATATTTTTAGTATAGGTCCTCATTTTGTTTTTTTAGTGTAATCATGAGTGGACTTAAAACCCGATTTGACAAAGAAACTTTTGATCTCAATTCTCAATCAATCAATATATATATTTTGCTTAAATTGCACTAGAAAACACTCAAAATTTTAATATTTATTGATCACTGTTGGTGCATAACTATCTATACAAAATTTATTAAAAAGTAATTGTCTTAATTCCTTTGACACATATGAGATATGATTTAAGTAACATAGAATATGTTCCTGATAAGCTTTACCTAATTAAATCTAATTTGAAGAACATAATAAAAATCATAAATCTATTAATTTATAAATTATTTAAATATATAAGAATAACATAGTAATATTTTATATATTATGTACATAATATATTAACTTGATATAAACGACAAAACCACTAAAAGTTCTGTGAGATAAACAAAGTACAAAATGAAATAAAACAATACCTTACTACTTATGGAGTGAATGTTATTGAAAAAAAAAATGATTTCCCATTGCCTTCAAGGAGAAACAGTACCCTTAGTACGAGTTTATTATATTTTTTTGATACGATCTCCGTTTACGTTTACGCCCGTTTTTCCATAGTAAAATTTTAGTACCTAAACGGCCCGCTAGGAGCGCTACATGTAGATGTATGGGTCCAAACGTAAACGAGGAACATTTTACTAAACGTAATAAACGTGTAATAGGGGTACAGAATACTAGGAATATGGTAATGCAGGTAGTGCTTACTACGAAATTTCTACGTCTTTTGATTGGTTTTATAAAAAAGAAATATTTTACTATTTTACATTTACATAATTATAAAGTTTAGGTACATATTAGGAGTCAATTCAACGACTGTTGAGAAGATGCATATTGACTTTCATATACCTTTTATAAAAATAATAAGTAATATATCTAAAATAATAAGGATACATACATTTATATATATTTTTTTAGAAATTTTTAGCTCAACTTATACATTAGTTATCCGGACCATTGTGCTGTTAGCCTAAATAAAAATTTAATTTAATTCGTAAACAATTGAAACAAATTTATAAACTTATTTCAAATGACAATCATAAGTTTATAGACTAAAAATAATCGCTTCTAAGTGATGTAAAACACTTATCCAATTTTATCCGTGTTTTTTTTTTTTCAATGTAACTTATATACTGAATGACTTGCCATAAGAATAAATAACATACATCATAATTATATCATCTCCCTCAAAATCAAAACCCTTAATTTAACATTGTATTCAATATAATTCAAAAGTCCTAATTTAAAAAAATGATATATAATTTCAAACATTTTTTATCAAAACTTAATTTGGAATACGTGCTTGGGAGCAATTTTAAATTACAAATATCACAAATTAACATAAAAATATCTCATTGTAGGAATTTTACAAAACTAAATACATATGTGAGAAGCATACTTACAAATTTTATAATTTAAGAATAATGTCATAGCATGTAGGTGTATTTTTTTACCTGTTTTAAGAGTTTGAACCCATGCTTTGCCTGTTTTGCACTACATAGGGCCTCTTTAATTAACTTTGTACTACATACTGTCCGCAACTTTGTTAACATTGTTAAATTTGGCCTAAAAGTTTTAAAAAGTTGCCTATGCCAAAAACTAAATTTTTCGAGCGAAAAATAATTATAGTAGCAACCATTTTATATTTTAACTTCCATTGAAATAAGTTAAAATAATATCCGTCCAATAAAGGATCATACCTATTTTATAAAGTTCGAAATAAATAATGGAAAGAAGTTATCAATAAAAATGTTTTACCTAAAGTTTTAGGTACATTTGATAAATTTGTTATAACAAATTAAAATATTTAAATACCAATTGAAATGTGTGTAAAGGATGGTAGAACAGTGCTATAATAAAAATATAGATGTCGGGTCTAAAGACAAAAATCAGACAGTAGGTACCTATAGTGTCAGTTGCTTGTCGAAATTTAAAACATGCAGCGCCTCTAGCGGAACGCATAGGAACTAAACTTTGCTTTGAAAAAAAAACGAATCTAGCTCTTGATTTCAATTTGTTTTTTTATTTCGTTCGTTCTAGTAATAGACCCGACGTATTTCTTTTAAACAATGGTAAGAAATATTTATGGTTCAATTGCGGTGGCACCACCGTCACAACTTTTCTGCCGTATAACAGTATATAAATCTACTGTTATATTTTACGACAGAGATTTTACCATGATTATATTTAGGGTTGGGACATATTTATTAGATACATGACAGTTATAAGGCAGAAATAAGAGTAATAATAAACTATAGAGCGAGCCAACACTAATACGAAAATAAGGCATATGTTAGATTATCTCCAGGCGCTGTATAGGGCGAACTAGGGATGCAAGTTGAAACTATTGATTATTTACATCAAAGACCTAAAATATCGATATTCGATATTGACATCAAAAGTTTCACAATATTATCGATAATGCAATAGTTCAAAACTTCCACAAAATATGCAAATAGGAATAGGAAGATCTGTCTTGAGCCGACAAATTTATTTTATTAACTTTACGACCGATTTATATCCACCTATTTCTACATATTACAATATAAAATTACCAAATTCCAATGTGAAAGCAAATATTTCAATACTGCATTTTTGACACGATTATATCGTATCGATAAATAGTTGAATATCGTTATAAATATCAATATTTTGAGGTTGATATTACAATTTTTTTGATATATCGTTACATCCCTAGGAAACTAACAAATATTATGAAGATATGGCAGGCATAGACTCACTCTATTTTTATTATCACTCTAAGGCATACATAATTTACAGATATTCCATAGTATACAAAATCTAAATTTGGCGATGTTTATGTCTTCAAATAATGTTGCCATATAAAATTCAGCTCGCAGTCGACGCGTACCTGGACAGCTCTGGCAACACCATGCCAACGGCCTGGAAAAATTGGGCAATCTAATGTTAGCGTGTTTACAACACCGTTCAAAGTTTGGAAAACAGGATTATAGGAATGGTTAGGTTAGGTTAGAAGTTTCATATAAATTATTGTTTTATATAAAACTCATATACTAGTTGAATAGGATTAGAAAGCGTTATGTTTTGCACATATTAGAAAATAAATAAATAAAAATAAATATTAGAATATACTACTGGAGTTGTTATAAAATTTTATGATTAAAAAATAGAATTACTCACTTTAAATGTTTTAAAGGTGGTAGAACCCTATGTAGTTCGATTCCGGCGGCACCACCGCCACACCTATTTGTGCCTTATAACAGCAGTGTTAAGTACTACTGTGTTCTGGTCTGAAGGATGTGGTAAGGAAGACATACTTATCCGAGACGTTCCAACTCAGTCCTCAGGTCAACCTCAGGTAGGACCTTGATCTTATCTGGGGTTGATTACAGATGTCCATGGGCGGCAGTTGCCACTTTCCATTATTTTTGCTCGTTTGCTACTTCGATCGAAGTATGTTAATTCTGTTATACCACAATAGACAAATATGGTCAATGGGAGCAAATCACTACCTCACCCTTTAAAAAACCAAATCAATTCTCCTCCAAATAACAAGCCTGGATTGCCACTGCCTTAAATCTTAATAGCTAAAATTATTTCTAACGAGAATCAATTCATGTGTTATGTTAAAATTGCGTGATTGCAGGCACTTACAGTGATTTATCTAGAAGGGAGAAGGATCGCATCTATGAACATCAGAACCCCTTTTCTAGGTATGTCCATGAGCGACAGTGCCCAATCACTAACAGTTACGACTAACCAACTAATAACTTACGACATAATGAAAAAATCAACATTTATCCCTACTTGGTACGAATATAATCAGTTAGCATTCACCAAAAAGTTAGAGATAGGAATAAAGATCTTTTCCCTCTCGGATCTAGCACACACTAGTTGTTACTCACATCATTATCAGCCCTCTCCTCATCGCTCTGGTACTGCACGTCTAGCTCCGAGCTGTCCACACTGTTCTCCCAGTCCGACGATGACTCTATTGATGATGCGTCTAGCTCCATCTCTGCGAACATGTCTGAGTGGTATTCGTATGTTTTTATGTACAGAGATCAAAGGCTAAAAGATTTTTCCTTTTCCCTATTCATAAAGGGAACCCATGTTTCGGTTTTTTTCATCTGAGTTATTCAGTAATTCTTTATTGCATTTAAACAGGTACAAAGTAGGTGCCGTAATTCTACAATAATTTCTCTGTTTATGCCCTGAGGGCATACAATAATAATCGTTACAATCAAAATATTTATATAAATAACAAAAGTACGTCTTATTTCAGAAGTAAGACCTATTCTTACAAAAGTAAGGAGAATACAAAATTCAAGTGATGTATACAGATATTCGTTTTTATTTCGTTATAATCGGTAAAGTTCCACAGAATGAGAAAAACTGATCACATTCAGACTCAAGATAGATGCTCAATTTAGATGGGCTTAAATGTAATCAAGGAATGCTAAACGTAATAAATTCTTAATAGGTGTACTGGTTTTAGTCAAGTAGTGTGGACGAGTAAACAGGGTGAATTTTTCTCAATTGCTTCATGCTCCATTTTTTTTTTTTTATAACATGTGAGTAGCAAACGAGCTTGCAGTCTACCTGATGGTAAGTGGTCACTGCCGCCCATG
>DWPV01004454.1:0-13596 GCA_018251915.1 Urbanus proteus proteus
GGGATGTTACCTATGTTTAGATAAGTATTCCTTTTTACTTTTTAACGCGGGTGAAACCGCGGGGATCAGCTAGTTACCTATATAGGTATACCTATAATTATTTGTCATTTAAATACAAAAATAAGTACCTGAAACATACATAAAAATAACCTAGATTCCTAGATAGATATCTGTGAATATCTCCGTAGGTTAATTCAATAATATTTTCTTACACAAAAATATTTTCTCCTTTTGAGCTTTATATTTCCTTATATAGACAAATAGATAAATAATCTAGTATTATTACAAAAGAAAACCTAATTACGGTCTGGTAGGTACTGCGAAAATAAGCATTTAATATTTTTAAGAATTTAGTAAATGATAACTATATTTAGGAACTCTTTTGAGATTATAAACAGACATTTACATCTATTTCTTGGGATAGATATTGAACCGTGGACGCATAATAAATAATATGTGTTTGACAAAAATAAGAAGTAATTAGTGTGTGTTCTTAGTTTATCTTTTTATGTAGGTGTTAACAAGAAATGATGGTAAAAGAAAAATAAGATTGTATAGCGTGTTTTTGAATGTCCGAACAAAGCTTTATGTGAATGAAATGCTTTAAAATATTGTTGTAAATATTTTTATCCATGATATAAATAAAATCTTACAAAAATATTGTGTGACTTTAAATTTTCACTATATTTTAATATTAGCTACTCATTATTTATACGTATTACATAGTCATTGGTTGTTGTGGTCTAAAATAATTATCGTAACAGTATCCCAATTATGATTTTGTTACGTTTCGTGAAACTTTCCTCAAGCTTTCCTCGTTTACGTTTGTGCCTAAACATCTACATGCAGCGCTCCTAGCGGACCGGTTAGGTACTAAAATTTTACTACGGAGAAACTGGCGTAAACCTAAACCGAGATCTTGTCAAAAAAACGTTACGTAGTCGTATTAAGAGTACAGTTCAAAAGATACATTTATTTTTAAATAATTTAGTATTTCTATTCCATAATATAGATATTGTTTTACTATAATAGAAGTAGATAGCCAACGCATACAGTTCATCTGATGGTAAGAGACCACTGTCAACCATCGTATTGATCTCGTAAAGGATCCAAGGAATCGCATATATGTAATTATCAACCCCAGATAAGACTAGTAATATATAGTTATACTCTAAGTCTGCTCTACGATGATGATTGGGGGGGTGATGAGTGAATGATGAATGATTTCATCTGAAATCAGCCATACTTACGTTGCCTTGATGAAGTAGAGGTCCATTACTATGTATTTTATTAATTTTACGCATTTTTATAACATTATTGCAACATTTATTAATAAGCATGAAATATTTGCATGATATGTTCCACTTTAAATAACAATTTTATTTATGCTATTTAGGCTTCATGTCTTAATAATCGTAGTATATAAGTATATTTAATATTAAAATTGTCACCTGTCCAACTGACAGGTGTTATGTCAGACTGCGTCGTGTCAAGTGTCATAATGATATAACATTGACAATATTGACATTTGACGTGTGTTCTAGTTGGTTTGGTAAAGTTGATTTTGTCGAAATAAAATAAAGATAAGAAAATGATAAAACAATACGAACTATCGTATTTTGCAAGGAGTCTCTTTTTATAGCCTGACGATTCGGCACATTGCATGTAATTTTGTAAGACTGTCGAGTATATTTAGGTAATTGTTTTAAAATGCATAGTTATACATCTTCGCATTTAGGATTCATAATAAGTAATTTCGTGATGAGTAATTGAGTATTTGTTGCTGTTACTGATAGCTTGCAGTGTACCGGGTATTTCCCTATGTAACGTATAAATTACGATGTAGTAGCTTGCATACACACAACTTAACCTATGTAATGATTACATTCTGAATTCTGATCACCTAACCTTTGGACTTTTGTATTAAAATGCTTAGAATTGTGCTAGTCTCCGCCGCGGTGGTTGTGTTATCTATAATTGTTTCATATATATTTGTGATGAATCATGATCATAATGCAAATAAATCAGGTAGGTTATGTTTGTCTAGGGTCTCTTCATTCTAAACATTATTTCAATATGTATATGTATCAGTGTTTTTCAACATGTGGGACACCATTGAGGGGTTACTACCCCTCCTAGAGTTCACAAGGTACTCCTTGTGAACTCTTTAAGTATAAAAAATAAAAAAAGAATATAGATTACAGATCATGGTAAAACAAATCAATAACATTTAAGATCCCGCTGAGTTTGTAAAATATTTTAATATGCCTACAACAGGGCGAAAAATATTCAAAGACACTGGTATATATCATTAAGTGTATTACATACGTTAATAAGTGTATTTTTTGGTTTACAGGTCAAATGGCTAATAATGGACTACTTTTTGTTTCTAATGTCGCTAAAGCACACATTTTAGCCACCAAAGTTTCAAAGATTGTCCGAAGAGTTTTGTATATAAAGTTTAATAATGGCCAAGAAAGTTCATTGCCTATTGTTAATAGAGAGATAAACAATATTTATTCAGGGGTAAGACTTATTATATAACTAGCTGAACCTTGCGGTTTCACACGCGTTTAAAAAGTAAAAAAGAAATCATATTTAAATCCGCGACGAAGTGCGCATGCGCATGGAGCGTGCGCTAAAGGATTACACAAATATTAAAGTAGCCTATGTTACGGCTTAGACTTTCAGCTATCTTCCAGTGAAAGTCCCGTCAAAATGGGTGCAGCCATATAGAAGATAAGCTCAGACAGACAGACAAAAAATTTTTAATTGCATTTTTGTCATAGGTATCATATGCATTAAGTAAAAAATTGTTATTTTGAAATCACAAACAAACACTTTATTTAACTGTATAGATTAAAAGTAGGTATTTTGCCCTGCCAGTCTACAAAGGTGCTACTACCCCTGAAGTTGAGATCATTGCTGAATTCGTTACTTGTAGATTAATTATAGGCATTAAGTTTGCCCTATTGTAGCTTTTATATCATAAGAGGTGCAGTGAAATATAAATAAATAAATAGATAAATAAATAATTTTATTTACATAAGGTTTATTTTATTACATTTGCAGGCAATGCAGTGTGGAGACTTAGATGTGAGACTCATGCTCAAACCTCGAGAAGTCATTAAGAAAATTAAGACAAACTACCCGATAGATATAATTATGTATGATAGTGAACTCTCCGAACAAACTGATAATCTTAAACAATCCGTTGAAAACGTGCAGGATAATTTTCATTTACAAACTGTTGGTAAGTTTTAATCTTTAGTTATTTTTTAACTTTTTACCATAGGTAGTTACTCATTTCAATTTTTTTTCCAAGACCCTTTTTATGTCCCACTTCTGGGTACGGGTCATCTTCCACAACTCCAATATGATGCTCCAATGCATGTTGGTGGAGGGCCAGGATTAGAGGCTAACCCATGTTGAATATTTACGAACTGCCCATAAGGCGTCTGACAAGGTTCAACGACTGCTATCCAAGGATGACATCCAGGACTGACAGCTTAATGTGTCTTCCGAAGCACTAAATAGAGCATGAAATTGTGCCACTACTGGTCACCCATAGGGCTATGCATGCTTCTAGATTTCTAGATTAATTATTAATAAGGAATTATTTGCTATTACAAAAGTACTGACAAAAATAAATTAAATATCATCTTTTCTAATTGAGGAAAGCATGAACGCTCAACCGTAAATCCAGTGAGACAGTCTCACTACTGGCACCGTTCTTCTCTCACTGGGTAACTACCCATATAGCGTACCCATAAAGCGACATTTATGTCTCTGAGACTTCCTCATTATCACCTTTTTAATATATGTCTGAGATAAGCGTACCTATATGTAAATTATAAAAAAACTTTTAATGTGCTTGCATAAATTGTTCAAGTTAAACCTCCAGACATTTTATACTTGTTTACACTATACAATTTACATACTATTAATTTTTACTTTGTGTCATTTCCTTAATAGTTTATTTTTCTAATATAAATTGTATTGAATGAATGACTGTTTCAGAATCAGAAGACATGGAATATTGCGACGATGCTACAGAGCCAGTAAAAACCTATGAATATGTGGCGTTGGGCGGTACTTTTGACAAACTTCACAATGGCCATAAGATTCTTCTGTCACAGGCAGCGTTGCGAGCCACAAAGCATGTCACGGTGGGCGTCACTGATGTTAATATGATTCAGAGTAAGGAACATCCCAACTCTTGCTTTTTACTCTAAAGTTAGGTCACCATGTTGATATTTCTTCGCATACAACTAAACCAGGCTATTTGGAAAATCCAATACTGCTAGGAAGAAGAGTTAATAGAAAATTACAAAGCTTTCAACAAAATAATTAAAAAAAGGCTTTCGAAAATCATATTTTATTGTGACTTTGTGAATTCGGACTAAATGTTCCATCTGTCAGCTTTTGGAGGAATAAACATTAAATGTGAAAATTTTATTTTTGCAGCAAAAACACTATGGGAGTTAGTAGAACCAGTGGAAGATAGAATAAAAGCTGTACATGAATTTTTAACAGATATAAACCCAGATTTAGAATACAACATTGTTCCATTACATGACATGTATGGACCTACAAAAGATGATCCTAGATTTCAGGTACGGATTTTAATCAAATTTCAATATATTTTGAAACCCATGGACTGTATTGTATGCAGTCATCATTTATTTTTTAATTATATTATTCAGGAAAAAGTTAAAGGCGCTTATATGAAATATAATATAATTCATCGCATGAAATGAATTAGTGCAAACTGATGTAACTCAAAATCATGGCTCCCTTTTACTGTTTTTTGCAAGGCCAAATATCAAGCATTTTAATAGTTATTTGACTAATTTATTTTCCAGTTAATAGTAGTGAGTGAAGAAACAGTTCGTGGTGCTGAGAAGGTGAATGAAAAACGCAAGGAAAAAGGACTTTCCATACTAGATGTGCATGTCATTGGTCTCGCAAAGGATTTGCGAAAAACATGTGCAGAGGAAGAAGCGAAAGTCAGTTCCAGCAACCAAAGAATGCGGTTGTTAGGGACTTTCTTAAAACCGCCTGTGGTATGAAACATAAAAAATATTATATTCTAGAACTTAAGATGACATCATTATAAATAGATGCATTATAGGTTATATTTTATGCAGTAATTTAAAATATTTTGGGGGTAATAAATAGCCCTCTATGCTGTGCTTGGAATACTATTATATACTATGCTTGGAATGTCGTTGCGGGACATGATTCGGAATGATGAAATCCATAGACGAAGTAAGCTTACCGATATAGCTTTCAAAATTAGCAGGCTGAAGTGGCAATAGGCAGGCCACATCACTCGAAGGATCGATGACCAATGGGAAGAAAGGTCCTCGAGTGGCGACCATGTTTGGGCAAAAGGAGCTCAGGCCGACCTCTGACCAGATGGACTGATGGCCTGACGAAGACAGCGGGACACCGCTGGATTCAGAATTAGGGGCCAATTAGGGGAGGTCTATGTCCAGTAGTGGACCTCAAAGGGCTGATGGATGGATGGAAGAAAATCATTTTTTTCTTTAAGTTAAGGCACTAATGTAGAATATTGAGTTTTTCAAATTTTTTTATTAGTACTTCCTACTTATTATTAGTTTTTTAAAGTACCAATAAACTTAGAGTGTGTATACAATGTAACATATTTCTTGTTACCCATTTATTTATTCTAAAAATGTATTCTTGCAGCCCAACCCGAATATTCCAGACTGGCCCTATGTAATTGGACTAGCTGGTGGGATAGCTAGCGGGAAGACCAACATTACAGAAAAGTTAAGGTTAGCATAATATATTACTTTACATTCATGAGCACCACACTGTAAAAAGATGGCTTTTATAAATATACAATAGTTTTTACTTGGGATCCATCAATCTCAAATTATTTGTGACACTTAACGAACTTTAGTATTTGAATATAAATGTGTTTTTTTCACGTCACAATATTTGAAGAATAAAATGTAGAATAAAAAAAAACACTAAAATCCACAGACATCTAAAAACTTTTATAATATACAAATAACATAAAACGCTCAACTTTAATGCCAGGTTAAAAGGAGCTGCCGTTGTGAACTGTGATATTATTGCTCATGAATTGTACAAACCTGGCCTTCCTCTGAATCATACCATATCTGAAGAGTTTGGCAAAGATGTCATTACAGAGACGGGCGAGGTGGACAGACGGAAGTTAGGACAAATAGTATTTAGCGATAAGGTAATTACAGATATTGTAAAATTTGTTGTATAACGTTTATTTTGTGACCATATGTCAGAAATTAATCCTAAGACTCTGCTTAAAGTTAACTAGGGAATTATTGCAATACATGTGTTGTTACTACTTACATATGTTATATAAACATGTATTAAGATATTTTATATACTTTATTTAATATGTTTTAGGCTCAATTAGAGAAACTGAATGAAATTGTATGGCCAGCGGTGATCGAAGAGGCACAGAAACGTATCCAAGCATTGGGTAAAGAAGGTTATCGTGTAGTAGTAATGGAAGCGGCTGTGATGGTGCGCGCCAAGTGGTACAAATACTGCCACCAGCTGTGGTCAGTTATAATACCGCCAGCCGAGGTGAGTGTGCAATATACTGCACTATTTTAGAGATATTAAAAACATATAAGTTTTTTTTAATTTAGCATCCATCTTATGGTAAGTAGCATCTGCCGCTTACTGACTACTTTGATCAACCCCAATAAGATTAGATTCAAACCTGAGATTGACTACAGCCTTATTGTTGTCTTGGAGGAATAAGTTGGAACCTAATAAGTATGTCTTACCATGTCATATCCTTCAAACCACAACAGAGCAGTACTTGACGTAGTATTTATTAGTTATTAGGCTGATATAGGTTTAGCGGTGGGGCCAACGGACTATGAAGGTTACACCTTAAAAATATCATACCATAAAAACTTGTTAAAATATAATGAATATAATGAATGGTGTTAGTTAGCGTAGCGAATTCGCTACTAAGTGTAAATAAATTGTAATTGCTGACACATTAAAATATATATAATTATCCTATACATGTTACATAATCGTATGCAGGACGTACCTTTCAAATTATTTTATAGAAATATATTATGTCTGTAGAAGTAAATTAGTCCTTATAGATTAAATAGTTGGCTTGTTGATTTCTGCAACAATTAATTTTGATATATCAATAAATTTCAGGCAATAAAAAGGCTGCAAACCCGCAATAATCTGTCTGAAGAAGAAGCGAAGATGCGAGTGCAGGCACAACCCACAAACTTGGAGCAAATAGCCATGGCCAATGTTGTGTTCAGCCCGTACTGGAGCTACGAATACACCGCAGGACAGGTAGACAAGGCTTGGGAACAGCTTCAGACCTATTTAAGCAATAGAAAGTAAGAAAATATGTTTGTCTTAAACAAGGTACGTTGGGTTTATATAATAGGCATTGGAGTAAGACCGTATAAATTAAATTGCAGGCATTTTTATTGCTGTCAACATAACACATGTACATCATGCAAATTCAATTTAACGGTTTCAACCCATCACTAATATTAAGCCAACTTATTTTACAGTATAAACAGCGAAACAAATACAATTTTCAAATAAGGTCTTGATAAAATATGAGTATTAAACCGAGATCATGCATTTTGTAAATTTAACTATATTAAATAAGTGCATAACAATTTAAATTGATGAAAGACAATAATGTTGTGTATAATATATATGGTATGATGTTTTTAATGTTTGTCATCATAGTATAATAAATAATGTGAAGGTTACTACTGTAGTTCAAATTAAGTATATATTTTCCTTTTTTGTATAAAGTATTTAGATATGTTGCTTGGTAACATTCACTTGTTTTAGGCATGCTATTAAAATCAAAAGAATGTGTGTCTTATGTTTTGTTTTAATTAATACAAAGTAAATATGTATGTCTATATTTAATAAAATGTAATTGGGATATACTCTTATTCTTAAATATAGTTTTTGTGGGCAAAGTGCAGGGTATTTGGGCTTTAGATTAAAAAATAGTTTATATTATGTATATTCTTTTAGGTAATATTACAATCATGTATAAATGAAATGTATGTTAACATAATATTATTTCTGTCAGCCTGATTCTTTTGTAAATTACATGAACCTCCACGAAACTTTTCGTTTAGCGGTAATCTAAGCACAGATTTTTTAACCACGAGGCATTGGTGTATTAAATTTGCTATTATTAACAAATTTATTTATGGTCTTTAAAGAATAATTAAATACAGACACAGATACACAATTTGCAATGACAAAAATATATTATAAACTTGTATCTTATTCAATCAAGTGTAGGTAGTTAATATAAATATTTATTATTTGTGTGATAAATTTATTTTCAAGTATTTTTACAAATGTTAAAGTAATAAGAACACCAATTATACACATATAGAAATATTACTACGTATAAATAATAATAACAGATATTATTAAAATACTACTAAATATAAGTGTCTTATTATTTATTTTCTGTTATTTTGATAAAATTATTGAAAAATTGTTATGCTAAGCGTGCTTAAATAGTTGTGGTACCTTTGCAATCACTTTTGTTAGATCATTTTGTTACTAAGCATGTTAATATGTATAATAAAAATATTTTTTTAAAAGGACTCTTTGTATATTACTTTAACAACATTTTTGGGTTACAGTTTTGTTAAATTTAACTCGCAATTTGACAAGAAATGGCACCATACGATCGTGAATTATACATGCTGAAAGTGTAATAAGATTACACTTTGATATATTTACCAGTTTGGCAAAACGTACCTACAGAATATATGTTAGGCATAGGTCATTTTTGTAACTTCCAATTACAACTTAACTAACTATATTTATAAAGGCTCATATCGTTGTAATGTAACCTTTTTACAAAATGAATATAATTTACGTATTGGATATGGATATTGGATTGGATATCATTAAATCTGATTGTGATGATATAAAAGTTGTGATGATATAATAAGTACACTTTGTAATAATGAGAGTGTGGTCATTACGATAGTGAATTTATTAATAATTTATGATAAATTGGATTCACATATTTACAAATGGATTAAGATTTTGGTCATATAATGTTCCAGTTACAGCGGAATGCCTGCTATGAAAATGATGTGCCCCCTAAAATTAATTCCAGTATACTTACTTTTGTATTATACCACTTGTGATGCAAGCATTCTGGAGAATGTTATTGATAAAGAGGAACAAAGGCTGGATATGCTTGTAAGTAATTTGTAGAACACAATTTGTAAAGAAGTAAGTATTTCAAACTTGTTACAAAAAATTGAAATTTTACTAATTGCTTGAATACATCATTTTCATTTCAGGTCGACATTATCACTTTCAATTGGAAGATGAATGGATGGACAAATTTATTTGCAGCAGGAAATTTTTCTAATTCGTTCTATAACAAAATAAATATAAAGCCCCTTACCATCTCCACTATAGATTTTTTAAATAATCCTCATGAAATAAAACACGTCGTTCCATACCATTCGAACACAATTGTTATAAATTGTTTAAATTTCGATGAATTTGAACCAGCCGTGACGAAAACAGTTAAGATGCCATTCTGGCATCCACTCTCAAACATTATTCTTTATTATCATACCCCAGTGACAAAAGAAGTTGTCGCTAAAATGTTCTTTATTTTTTGGTACCATAGAGCAATCAATGTAATAATAGTACAATATGACGATTCTAAAGAAGTATTACTTGTATCCGAATTTAATCCATATACGTGCGATTATATACAATTTCAAAATCTGTTTGGTTGCTGGACAGCTAGAAAGTTAAGCTTGCCGCTTGATACTTACGAAAAATCGTTTATTTGCGAACAAGGATGCCAAAACGTGCCCTTACAATCGAAGCGTCGCGTAAATAATCTTGGTACATGTTTAGGATATGATACATATGTTATTCCCTATAATAATAAGACATTATTACACAGCTTAAAACTTTTTGAAGATAAAGGTAAAAATTTGCACGGATGTCCACTCAGAGCTTTTGCTGTAGAAGTATTACCATTTCTAGAGATGAGGGAACATGAAAAAGGCAATTTTACTTTGCATTCCCGAGATGGAATGCTATGGAACACTATGGCTGAGCGTATGAACTTCACAATAGATCTCTCTCTTTGTCAAGATATCATAAAACAAAAATTTAATTTCGAGATCAATATCCAACAGGTGTTCGCGTTTATTCAGAGAAAATCGGATCTACTTCTTTATCCCCTGTATCAATTCGACATAGTTATTGCTGAAGTTGATAACACGATCGCAATTAAGGAAAGCGGAGTATGCTTCGTGTCACATCGCGCGGGCTTTGAAACTATAGTGTTTGACGCAAAATTTTTACAAAACAACGTTGATGTTATGATTCAGTTTGTTATATGTTTCTTTTGTACTTGGTTTGTCTTCTTTATTTTTAACACTGAGCAAATTGGATACCTGAGTTTCGATCAAGCTGGAAAGGACTTGATTAACACTTTCAGGACGATACTGTCCATTAGTTTAGACAATCCGCCAAGGAGAGGATCGTTTCGCATCTTTTTGTCCATTGCCATTTGGAGCTACTTTGTCATAAATTTTAGTACCCAAGCCGCCATAATATCGATATTTTCAGCTTATAAGAGAGGTAAAGAGGTTGATACGTTTGAAGATGTTCTTGAAAAAGGTTATCCCATAGAAGGCGTAGCCTCCCCGGACATAGTTCTTCCAGAGGATGAAGAGAGATTTCGAATGATTAATTCTCGAAGAGTGCCCATTCAAGAGTTATTTGGTTGTGTTAATGCAATGAGCAATGATAGTCACAGGTTTTGTGTGGTTGACTGTGCTGTTGGTCGATATTTTGAAAGGAATATACTAAATAAGAAAGGACAACAATTTCTTCATGTTGCGACTGGTGATAGAATCCATAGTCACTACCTAAACATGATTCTTCACAGGCATTCGACACTGACCGCTTCGTACAACAAGATTGCATTAGCATTAGTGGAAGGCGGTATTATAAAGAAATGGGAACAGTACAGATTTAACGATATCAAAGAAGAAGCGCCAATCGAACCTTTGAGTATGGAAGATGTTATAGGCATTTTTAAATGCTATGGCATGCTGGCTGGAACGAGTTTATTTATATTTTCTATTGAAATAGGCATGGGATTTTATGCTTGGGTTAAACGTCATGGTGTTGTAAAACTTAGAGAATTTAAAGCTTCATTGGCCTTTAAAATCAGAAAGTTAAAAGAAAGAAGAAAGAAAAAACTTAATGTAAATGATAGTTGGACTCAAACAATCTAAGTTTGTACGGCTATATGATTTCAAGTGGCTTATTTTAGCACATACTCTTCTACACATAAGCCTCTCCCTAGAGTCGCTTCTAAGCCCGATTAGGTACAAAGATACTAAAAACAAAGAAAAACGAATCACGTGTGAACGCTAGTAACAGAAGGATATGTTCTTTGAGTGTCTGTTATAGAGTATTAATGAGTTGAATCACCTAATGCACTAGCAATTTAGGCTATAAATAAAAATAAATTATGTGTTTGTCTTTGATTTCAAAATCACTCGTCTATTAAATGTAAAAAAATGGAACCTGTTCAAACAAAGAGAATCCATAAAGAAGTTTAATGAACATAATAGATTTAAAATATAGATTTTTTAAAATAAAAACGTAGCATACGGACATGCAATCCGCCTTATGGTAAGTGGCCACTGCGGCACATGGGCATCCAATTAATTCCAGATAACATTACAGTCCTACCTGAGGTTGTCCACAGCTGCGTTGCTACCCATGATATGATACCTACTTACTATACCATTCCATAGATTTTGCGCTGGACACTACTATTATGAGCACAAAGCTGTGTGGCTGTTATGATTCTGAAATCGAAATCTAAAAGGGTCCAAATATTGTAATTCCCAAAAGTAAATTTATATTTCTTACTGATTTACAGTTTTTTCCTACCATATTCTTATTACCCACATCTTCACTTTTTTTAATTAAAATTTGCGCTATTATTTGAATACTTTTTATTTGTTTTGCGTCCATGGATTCAAGGTTTTTATCCAATGTTCATTCATACGAAATTCTTTATTTCTCATATTATCATAATCGTTAAGTATGCAAGATAATTAAAAGATATCAAAATAATTTTAAATTGCTTATTTAATTATATAACGTAGGATAATTATGGTACTGGAAGATTTTTTTTTAACCTGTGTATATTTTGTCATTTTTGTCTGTAATCTGTTTATCTCTTCATTTTTTTTGTCTGTTCATGATTGTTTATGGGCGGGCTTATGGTTGAAAGGAACGATATTTGTGTTGTTAGTTTTTAAGTATTTGTAACAAATAATAATTGCAAGCAACAATAAAGTAACTTAATTTAATGGGAAATTCGCATAATAAGAGCGTACAGCATAAAAATCAGAAACAATCCTCGCACTCCGCCCGAGACGGTCAAGCATATTCGAGTCAGGTAAAGTGCGATGAAATGAAAACTTGCTAATGTCATTCTCAGCTGAATATACGTAACGAAAAAAACTCTTTGTTGCTCTCGTAGGAGAGCTCTTGTCCTTACATTGTTCTTGGCTTTCGGAATATACTAGAAGTAGGTGCGGATGTGTATCATTAGCGTCGTTTGTCGGTCCTTTGTTACGTTTTTGTGCAAGTGGTGTTTATTTTTGTGTGCAGTTCAGTTTGTCTCATTTCGTGGGTAACCTCAGTGGGCGCTCTTACGTTAGCGTAACAAGCAACCAGTCAGTGTACAGCGCATCGCGGCCTTGGTCTCGAGTGTCCAGGCGAAGGTTAGTACATACATAATCTATTACAAAATTTACAAAACATAAACAAAAACTCTGATGATTCAACGCATAAATTTTCTCCAGTCGTAAATGTCAACATACGTTATTATACAATAAAGTTTTTAGAATACCAGTTAATTTATTTACAAAATCACATCTTGAATCACATTCTTAAGTTTAAATGTTTATCATAAACATCTGATCTATAAATAGGAGCCAAATTTTAAATAAAAACAGTTGAGTTTATTGAATAATAAGTAGTTTTTTAATTAGTGATGCAGATACAGAATATGAACTATCTGTTACCAACTTCAACACTGACGAAACACATGAATAAATGTGTTTTCATTGGTTATTTTGGGTTTTTGACCTTAAATTTTTTGTTGGTTTCAGGTGGAATGATTCAACACTGAAGAACCCACTTGAAGCAAGCAAAACAGCTTGGCCTGTAGCCCACAAGGAGTCAATATTCCTGCCAGAATTTCCCATCACCACTGATTTACTACATAAAGACTTCCAACTAGTTAAAAAAATTGCAAAAGGTGCTTATGGTGAAGTATACAAGGTGAAAAAACTTAGTGAAGATAAGGAGTACGCTCTGAAAGTTCTTAGGAAATCACAGGTGAGTTTTTTTAACTTTAAACTTAAAGTTAAATGGCATGTATAATGCGATCAAACTAAGAATAGGAATGACCTTCGGCCATTTTGTGACGTCATAGACGCTGTTATGATTTTCTTAGGTAGGGTTAGC
>DWPV01004455.1:0-13595 GCA_018251915.1 Urbanus proteus proteus
GAACGTCAAAAATAGAATATATTAGTAGTAAGTTATAATTGGACAGCAGTCGTTAAACCTTGTCGGAGGCCTTATGGGTGGTTTAAACATTCGTCACGGGTTGGCCACTAACCCGTATCCACCCCACCAACATGCATTGGATAAGCGTGGTGGAGTTCGCTCCAAGCTTCTAAGTTGTGGGAGAAGACTGGTGACCAGCAGTGGGACATAAAAAGGGTTGCGGCGAATATCAATATAATTATTGAATTTGTACTCTTATCTAATTTGTGGCTAATTATCGGCGTCCTTGGGCAGCATGGCCCATTGCTTAGTATAAACTAAATGATAAAAATATACTGCGAATAGATTTAACGGTAATCGTTCCGGATTGATGACTACTGGGTGTGTATTTATTTAGTTAACTAGCTGATCCCCGCGGTTTCAACCGCGTCTAAAAGTAAAAAGGAAAACATATTTAAACATAACTGCAATCCCGCTCTCCCACGAGGGGTCCCAAATGAACAAATTAAAGTAGGCTATGTTACGTTTTGGACCTTCGCTATCTTTCAGTGAAAGTCCTGTCAAAATCAGTCCAGCCATGTAGATGATTCAGCCAAAAACAAAGTTGTTATTTTGAAATCACAAAGAGACACTTAAGTTTATTTATTTGTATAGATTTAAATTTAATTCCAGGTGTAGATATTTGTGTACTCATTTCATTGTATTTTGTGCCGAGTCCATGCCATGATAAATTGTATAAAGTTAATTAAAATTAAAGTTCTTATTAAAGGTAAATCATAAACTTACAATGCACTTTGATGACGATTCGTTTGCTGACTGATGGCGGCACCCCGTTACTCGCGATACACAAGTAAGCGCCCATGTCTGACCGCGATATCTTCGATAGCGTCAGTGTTTCTTCTTCAAACATCGTCACTGTGGAGAAAAATATTATTTTTATCTGAAGTTTATATTTAAGGATTTATATAAATCAGATCTTATTATTGAAATTAGGAATGAAGTTAATTTAATCCCAAAAATGTGTTCATTAATAATAACATCTAGGTAACAGCGACACAACACACATGTTATAAACAAAAATATTACGTCATTTTTGATGAAGGTATTATTATTGAACAATCACTAGACAACTAAAGAGTTAGTAAGTACCTATTGGTTTTTAAATAAATGAATGCCAAACATATTAGTAAAAAATATATTTTTAAACAGTTTTTTTTTTGTATTTGATTAAATAAATAAGCAGATTGTAACATATAAAGAAACTTTTCTATGTTACAACCTGCTTATTTATTTTTTAAATATAAAGAAAGCCTTTTTCACAAAAATAAAATATCAAAGAAATCAACCTAAATAGATTTTCAGACGTTATTTATTTATTTATTTATTCATTTATGCACACACAAAAAAAAAACTTAAAAATAGGAAACTTATAACTAATTGCTGTGCAAAGGTGCTGCGTTATTTTAAACATGACATACAAAGTTGTCTTACATACCCTTAGTTTTGGTTCCATTGGGATGTCTGATCACAATGTCCGAGCCATCTTCCCGTCGCCACATGATGCGTGGTGGCGGCTGCCCTCGTGCCCGGCACGACACTTTAGCAGTACCCCCTTCAGGCACCATGACATCGCCTGATGTTTCCTCAGCTATAAAGTCTGGTGGTATCACCACGTCCAAGTAACCCATCTGTGAAATATATCGCCGTTAGATCTCATCACCAGAATTTAATGGAAAATTTATTACTCTCTTAATCGTTGTGTGATTTTTCCCAGACGGTAAATGTTTTAATGAAACGATATTAGACTTTTTGATTTATCATTTAGTAATGGTTTTTATATTTATTTGCAATTGGTCCAACTTCCAACAATAGTCATTCGCTGAGGTAACAAGGTGCATTAGATAATGCACCTAGTTCTGGCCATAATACATAACTATCTTAGAAGTAGAAAATAACATACCTATAGGCATATAGTATTAACGCATATTCTCATAAGTGCGTTATACCATAGTTTGAAAAAAGTAAACAAAAAAGCACAAAAAAATAAGTCAAGCGTTTTCGGAAACGGTACTCAACGAAACACACTGCATCAATTTGAAAGAACTAATGGCTGTCGGTGGGGGTTGAAAATAATTTTTGGAACATTACGTCTAGTGGCGTCATGCCGCGCGGACGTCGTCGAAGCCTGCAGCTGCACTGTCGTCGTTCGGAATTTATGCCGTTATCAGGCCCGAGTATAAATTACAGCCGAGCGCAATAATTTAGGACCACCATATACGAATCATTACCCGCTGCGTCGCTCCCTCGCTTCCGCCAGCCTGTAGTTTAATTCACTTTATCTCCCCAACGTTTATTGTAATCGCAATTGCATTTTCATTTCCGTGCTCAGTGTGTTTTCCGAGTTCAATAATTAGTCACAAATTATAGTAGAATATATGTTTTAAAATTAGACCTGAATCTCTTTGTCCTTTACACACCATCGGATCGCCATAAGGGAGTTATTGAGTAGACTACCGCCGGCATAATATGACCGTAACCTACGTAAATACAATAAGTTGCATACATATATACATGAATTATCATCGATTATTTACTTATGAGTGGGTATGGTCAGTAACAATTTTTTTTATGTCGCTAGCGCTGACGTCGAATTTTGTTTTTCAATAGGACATTTTGTACATGAATGTAATAGTAATACTACAACAACGATTGTTTCAATCTAGATGGTCTTTTGGCATTTGAAATATAAAAAATATATTTTTCTTACAAATTAGTATAATGAAAAACACGGATGATCAAAATCACCGTCCAAAGACGGGTCGATGGAAAACGTACAGGACCTACAGGTATATAATGTGGGCATGGATGATGAACGAAGTTGCTGTAGTGTTTTCTCCGGTCGAAATATCTCACAGCGGATTTTACGTCCACGGAACCATACAATTGATGGCAGTTATATTTGTTGGAATACCACTGGTTTATTCAGAGATTTGTATCGCCCAATATACTAACTGCAATATTATTACGATGTGGAATTTTCTGCCAATTTTTCGCAGCGTCGGCTACGGTGCATTTTATTTCATAATTTTGAAAACTATATACACGATGGTATTAACTTCTTGGTACTTAGAATACGCATTCTTTTCCGCCCGCGACCCACCTCCGTGGTTTACATGTGACGACTACAATGATACCTCGTGTATGATAAAACGAAAAGATGTGTCTGTATTTCAACACTGCATCGAAGCATTAGCATTATTCGACACAGATTGTGGCATGAAAACTGCAAGCAATTGCTTCTTTGAACGTGAAATTGGCAATAACAATACCAAAAACTCCAACTGTGTTAATTTATGGAAAGTTGTAATTGCAAGCTGTACCACCGGCACGATCCTATTTATTTTATCAATAAAAAGAGAGAAGTTTATCCAAACAATTGTCAAGCTTCTCGGGATTTATGTGTGTTTCGTCGTCTTTGTTTTATTTTGGGTATCATTGTCCTCGACTGGTACATGGTACGCGACAAGGATAATCATAAATTGGTATGACTTTGACGCTATAAATTGTATAACAGCTTTTACTAGAGGTATGTTAACTTGCGGTGCCGGCTGTGGCATTATTACGTTTTTATCTCGCGATGTTCCATTTCGAAGTCCTGCAACCATGACATCTGTATCAGTACCTCTATGTTCGATTTTTATAACTGCTTTGCTGGCGCTCGTTTTGTTCGGAGGTGTTAAAACTATGTCATACTACCATGGCGAAGAGGAAAACGTACTGGAAATTGGTGAAAGCTTCTTTTTTGCATTTTTGGCGTCTGTTACAGAAACACTCATGTACTTCAACGATTTATCTATTTGGGCCTTCATTTGGTTTTCGGCTATCTTTTTCTGCTTATTTATAAATTTGTGGATATTATATTTATTTTTTCAAGAAACCATGTTCAATTCCGTGAGGCTAGCTAAAAAATATGAGAAGTTGTCATCTATTCTATTGATAGCAATTATTTGCACGGTATCCTCACCATTTTATTGTTCTGATCTCACTGCAGTTCTTAACGACGTCATAATCATTTTACAACTTACAAACATGGTATTTTTCTCGGTAGCCGTTTATTGGTTTTACGGATTTAAAAATCATAGTGTTGATATAATTTTTATGATTGGCGTAAAACCGAGTTATTACTGGAAGATATCGTGGATTATGAGCCCTATTTTGACTTGTTTTGTTTTGGTAGTTAAGTGGGCGTATATAAACAATCGGGAGTTTGATGATTCATACTTTATTCAATTAATATCATTACGTTGCGATGAACTATTGTCGTACATTTTAATTGGCATCTACTTTTTAATAATATTTATCGGCCTATTGATTCAAGTTAAACAATATTATTACTATGATGAATTGAGAAATCTATTCCAACCAACAGCCAACTGGGGTCCAACAAATAAAACATTATATAGAAGTAGAACGATGTTTGTGCCAGAAATAATGACTAGGGAATTTTTGTATAGACAAGTGAGAATTCGAGGTTATAGTAAGAAGAAGAAATACCAACGCAATAAAAATGATAAAACAGCATCTAATGAACCTTTGGAAGAGGATGTAGAATGGAGTGTCCTAACATCTAACTAATGAACACTAAACTTAAAATTAAGCTACATGGCTCTCACCTGGCTTTTCATTGGGTCAGTATTGATTTGACACATGTATTGCCCTCGGTCTTCTTCTTGAACGTTTCTGATATGTAAATTCCAGACAGTCTGTCCATTGTGAGACACCGCTACCCTATGATTATTTGTTACTACATGAACATGTATAGCTTGTATTGCTTTTGTGTCTGCTTTTACCCATCCTACCTGTAAATTTTAAATTTGATTACAATTTATTTTATTAATAAAATTATTTAAATTCTCTATGTTAAACTTACCCTGTAACCTCCCAAGTTTTGTACTAAGCATCTAAATGTAGCGTCTCGGCTTATTGGTATGGTAAGGTTAGTCAAAGGTTCTGCAAATTCTGGTTGAAAAGCTTGACCTGAAATATAACTTAGTTTTAATAAAATAATGTATAAGTGAATAAGTAATCAATCTTACGACTTTATATCTATGTAATAAGTAAAACGTAATAAATATATAATTCGCTTCATTAACTGGAATACTTTGTAAGGCAAAGCAGTAAAAAAATTAAAAACATTTTTTAAACAAACAGTACAGTCTATGTATGTAGGTATGTACTTTCTAGTATGAAAATAGCAGTAGTTTATTTTTCTTATATTGGTTTGTTATAAAAATACTAAGAGCATTTTAATAAATACACCCTTATTTACATTTGAAAATAGAAATAACATTAGAAAGATGTTTTTTAATTTCGAAAGCACTCACCAACAAGTTTAGAATCGAGTCCCAGCATGAAAATAGCGAGCAAATAAAGCGACCACCAGGGTTGCTGCATATTTCCCGTCACACAAAATCCTCTGCGTTGCTGTCACTCACTAAAGCCCGGGATATCCATGTGATACTGTGAATAAAAATAAAATAAACAGCTACTGCTTTCAAGAATAAATTTTGTGGGAGCTCTTATGTGCCTTGTATAGAAGTTCTCTATTGTGTAGGCAGTGGAATTATAAGTTAGGCTAGTGAAATATCACTCAACAGTAGCTATTTAATTCAAGCTACAAAATTTATTGTTCTACTATATTATAGTTATACTGACTAGAATTCAATAAGTTGTAGGTGTTATCTGTTACACAGAAATATACACAGACTATCGCCTAATATAGAAATATAAATTAATTATTTAGATATCTGCCTAGTCAGGTTACGAATCCGGAACATTCTGGGAAAATAAAGAAGGTACGTAAATATTTAAAAGAAAATAAATCCGCACGAAAATTAAATCTGTTAATTTATTCTTTCTATAATTTTTTTTCGAATCAATCACGCAACCACAGTTTGTACTAACGCAAATAATTCTGCATAAAGTTTTACCTTTGTTTGCTTAAATACTACAACGTGTATTGCAGAGTTATTACGGTGCCAAACAAACATGCATAGAGGATGTATCAAAACAAACATGTACCTATAACATTAAAATAGACATTGCTATTTGCAAACGACTATAATTATAGTGCATGCGTACAACACGAATATAAAATGGTATTTCCCTTTAGCGATTGGATCAGTCAATATAATCACACAATTCACAAATCTAACTGTAATGGTGTCAGTATATTACAATGAATAATTAAGTCGAAATGTAATTTTAAATAGCGAGTAATTTTAAACAATGTTTTTGATGAAAACAGTCATAAAACTCAGCCTTAGAATAGTTTTTGCTATATAATCGATGAGTTTGTGCCTTTATTTAGAAACAGATATATACTTTGAAGATGCTACTGAAGAATGGCATGTAATATTAGTAGGTATAATTAAATTAAAATATAACTGAAAATAACATTTCAAATCAAGTGTAAATGAAATCCCTGTCACTAATTTCTTTAAGTTCAACACTTAAGTATCTTTTTAACCTGCGATTGAACTTGGAATCTTTTACACAAC
Organism: Urbanus proteus proteus; assembly: GCA_018251915.1. Classification (NCBI taxonomy): domain Eukaryota; kingdom Metazoa; phylum Arthropoda; class Insecta; order Lepidoptera; family Hesperiidae; genus Urbanus; species Urbanus proteus. Next base: position 6,561 of record DWPV01004455.1, read on the forward strand.
AGAACAAAGTGTTGTTTATTATAATAACTAAGCAGAAACCTTTCAATAATAAAAAAAGTTTATTTGGAGCATAAGGATAAATCTCAATGCAATTCAAAAGTTTGGTAACGACACAACATCTTCAATATCTCGAACCTTTACTTGAGCGATGCTTCACGAAGACGTTGGTCGTTTACGTGTCACGTCACTGCGAACTGCCGTTTCAGTATACGAAACGAATGCGGACGCGATCGTATACCGGTAACTACTTTTCCGCAAAAACACGATAATGCTTCAGAAAAATTCGAGGCAGCCTCGCTTCAAACCCTATCAATACAGAGCAGAGTTTGTAACGGTCTTCGTCCGCGGTGCCAACCATTGTATGGAAAAAGGTTCGACGAGTGTGTAATCTAAAGATACGAGTATTATGACTGTCGTATAGATTTTTGTAAAGATAAGTGCACATCCTTTACGTAATGTCTCGTCTGACAGCCGGACCGTCTTAACCGTATCTCAGCTGTGAATGCTTAACGTAAGTACCTATAAGCTCTAAGACCACCTAAGCCTTATATAATGAAATAATACCTGCATTAGATTAACGGACACAATGGGCTGAATGTGCAGTTAAGCTTATGGAATTTTCAGTTGACATTATAATAGGTACTTCATCAACACCTTTTATTGTTAATTAAAGGCACTGTTATTAATGCAAAAGTTTGGTTAGATGTCTGTTACTCGATCACTACAAAGAGAAGATCTGATGAAATTTGGTACATAGATATAATCTGAAACAGCACTGAGTACTTTTATCTCGGAAAAATGTACCGGTCGTGGTATAGAATAAACGTGGAAAATACTGCAGGCACGAAATGTCAGATTTGAAACAACTAAATTAATATTAAAGGATATTTCACAGAAATTTACAGGGTTTATGAAATAGTTATCTCAAAAATAATAATAAATTAAAATAAAATAGTGCGCATAGGCAGACTCACTACTACTCAATTTCGTAATTATTCTAAACTAATTTTCGATATTAGCTTTAAATAATTGCAAAAAATCACAAAAAAACATACACGATGATTGACAATTCGACAACCTCTCTTCCCTTGGGAAGTCCGTTTAAGAAATAACATTAATTGACAAAATCGTATAAATTTGAAAAACATTCGTAACAGATAACATATTCGTCTTTTATTATTTATCTTAAACATTTTAAGCTTCATCATATATTCCATGTAGCGAAGCGGCACTCTGCGGTCCGCTTTGCTTCTGTTTCGAAGTTCTGTACCAAGTTATTCCTACACACAGTTCGCTAGAGTTCTGCCGTAAAATAGCAGTTACGTACACATTTCAAGTGCGGTTGGCTTACTTCCCAAAAAATTTCGACCTATTATATCTTTAACTAATAATTTTACATTGAAAAATTTTCTATATTGTAATTTTTTTTGTAATATTTAGAATCCTTTGGCTACACAGTTATACTTAATAACTAATTTATTTAAATAAAAATATCTAATAAACTCTACTCTAAATAAGCGTTGACGTCGAAATTCTAATAATATTTTATTATTGCGGTTTTTAAAAGTAGATTGTTATTTCTTCCTTATTTTATTTATTTCATTATATAACTTATAATTAATAGTATTATATAACTTATCATATATTAATTATATACTTATAAATAATACTTTTTTTATTAAATTATATAGTAATTATATAAATTTAATAAAACAGAAAATGACAATACCAAATTGAACAATGTGAAGTGAAAACACTTTTTTTACAAGTCAAGTAAAATCTTAAAGGTCTAAGATTAATTTTAAGAGCCCGTTTAACTAACTGCCTAATTAACTAACATATTGACTTTACAAGGTTTTCTGTTCTAACATTTCAGTAATTAGCAGGAATGTTTGACTGTACTCAACTTCACCGGAAGCAACTGTTTGATTAACTAGTTCACCTGTGAGCTACTTTACCTACTTTGAAATTAGTAGCTGTACCAATATTTGGGCCAATTCACAAATTTTGAAACTATTTCATTATTTCAGTGTCTGCACACTTTTGCAGTTTTACATCTGTCATTAAGTAAAATATTTGATCATTGTGTAAACGATTCGCGTGATGGAGCGGCCTGTCACGCAGAGGGTCCCAAGTTCGATTCTCTGCTAGACAGATATCTGAATGAAAATTATATTTCTGTTCTAGGTCTGGGAGTTTGTGTATTCGTCTTTGTGTGTCCGTGGTACCTACGACACAGGAGAAAATCCAAGTGTAAGGTATGAGTGTACAAAGTGAAACTGCTTATGTTATCGATAATAACTTATTATTAACTATCTTCTTATCTAGCTCCAGAAAGTCTATTATTTGAACATTGTTAATCAGTACCATTCTCATTGTTTACCTGTTGAGTTTTCTACTGTTTTTACTTTTTCCTCTGTTATATTTTGTTTGTATGTATAAGTATCTACATTCAACAATTGTAAATGAATCCTTTCACATCGTCTTACACACACTCACACTCAACACACACACGTCAATATAGTAACTTGAGTATAAAACTTAATGATCACACATTGGAGCAGCGCACTTCATATTCTATATCTGAACTAGTTTTAGGAGAAACCCTTGCCCAGCGTTTGGACTTATTTGGACTTGGTGTTGCAGCCAAGTATATCTTTAATAAAATACCTAAAGTAAAAAATCTATAGTAATAAAGCTTTTTATTATTATTTATCTCTATCATATTAAGAGTAAACAGAAAAGGCTCACACAAAATATCTTAATGGATTTTCTTTATTTCACTGTAAATAAATGGACAAGCAGTATTTGTGCAGTCTGTCAACCCCATCCATCCGTCTGTCTGTCAGTAAAGTTACTCGTAGGTCGCTAATTGAAAAGAAGCGCTCTCGCTTTTATAATAGACATAGTTTTATATTTCTACCAGGATAAATATAGAGTGTATTAAATATAAATTGACTTCCACACAATGAAGTTAGGTTAGGTTAGGTTAGAATAATTTAAATGTACCTAATGAATAAGTGATATACTTGACAGTCCGACAAGTATTTACATGTATTCTACAATGTAGATAAGTGTTTGTAATACGAGTACAAATATGGCGTTGTCGAGAACGGTGCAATAAATGATCTACATCATTGTTTATGAAATAAGATATGTCCTGCGTAAAAACATGCAGTATAATTCCGTGTGGTTCACACGTTAATTAAGCTTGATTAGTGATGATGACGGTTAGTGGATCAATTTATGCACGATTATGGAATCTAAATAATTCAAATTATACAATACGCTGATGTGTGCTGCTACCATAGCGTAATAAAACAGTGTTCCCAAAAAAGTACGCAGTGGTTCCAAATGAAGCTAAAAATATTATACATACCTAGTAATTATGAAATTATTTTTATTTAATCCTTGCCCGCCTATGTTGACTATCTGTTGTCCAGTGTCAGACGTAGGTTAGGTACTTTAAAATAAATAATTTGAATAACTCTTTAAATAAGCTTTTGAGTGGGTTAGTTTTATTAAAGGTGGTACTTGTGTACGTATGATTACTTGTATTTTATTTTGCCTTTCCTAAAATTTATATTTGTTAATTTGGCTCAATTTCTTAAATGAGGAAGCATTTATTTGTTTTGGACATAGATCATTTTTTATTTGAAATAAGCAATCAATGTGTAAATTTGGTTTATAAAATATTTTTAGTCATACTGTTAAAAAGTAAATTACGCAAACACCTTAATGCGACGTTACAAAGGGTGTACAAAAAATATAAATAAAATCATTTATTCTCGAGATAAAAACGCCAAATGTTCTGTGAATCTGACATAACGTTACTTGGATTTTCAGAATTCGTGCGTCAGTATTCAGAACGGTAACTGGTTTCATATTTTTGAGCTTCGCCGCCGGGGGCAAATAAAACAACTTTTCGCTCTCCGGTACTATTTTTTGGGAGTGACACACTGCTTGATTATTTTTTATTTGGTTACTCGGTTTTGTAACGCTGTGTATGCACTAAATTTTGCGCAAAATATAACATTCTTCTAATATTGTCTCTACGGATTTTGAGCTTTGGCTTTTGAGTGAATTCAAATAAAAAAATGCAGAATTTTAGATTATGTATTAAATTCGTATAAAAAATCATTTCTCATTTAAAATCGTGTACCTGCATACATCCTGCCACTATGTGTGAATGTAGGTGGTGATCGATCTACCAAGAAATTTATTTTGTGTATGTTTCACTGGTCATTTTGTGATACATAATAATGATTCGTGATACATATTAACACAGAAGTTTAAAAATTCAACATTAATTTGCTACTTATTTATGCTTTTATTCACTAATAACTTTCATGGGAACATTGTGTGGCCTTCCGTAATTTTGGAAAAGAGAGTGAGACAGCCCAATATATTAAACAATAATTTTTTGTACCTACTTAACGTGACAATTAAATTTGCAGAATCATTATATTTGTGTTATACCTTTTTAGGAAAAAGTACATTAAAAGAGCAATGAGGAATATAAATAATTAATGTAAATAAATAAACTATTAAAATCGTGTCATGTACAGACAAATTTAAAGAATACGTACATACTTATTAACACGACAAGTATTCGCGCGTAACTTACACATAGGCAATGCCTGGGCCTGGGTTTTTTTTATAATACACATGACTTTAATATAATAATAAATAATAATTAGGAATCGAACCTGGCTCATCGTGACTGAAATTCTAAATACTGATTTATAATATTATTATTTCGTGAAATTTTATTAGATATTTTTGGAAATAAAATTTAATTAGATATCTCTACTTAATAAAAAATTGAAGCGATTATGTTTATAAAACATTTATTATATTAATAAAAAACAACTATTCGGGGTATATTACATGAAACTAGAGACAATATAAATTATTTTATGTGATTTTTTTTTATTTGATCAAATACCTTGGGCCTTTGGCTTATGAATACAATTAATGTGCATAGGCTTTGGTTTTTAGATAAAGAAATACATAAAAAACCTTCTGCTATTTAATTAAAACGTTCTTTTTACTCCTTCAAGTATTATGTTAATTTTGAATAATCTGTTATGAAGGTTTAACCGCTTTTCATAAACGAAATAACATGCGATTTCATAGTACTTTGACGGCGTTCAAGAATCAGCTCTGTACATAAATATTTAGGGTTTATGATACGCGGAGTCTCTTTAAAGAAAATCGAATAACATTCCAAATACAACTTCTAAAAATATTGATATTGTTATGTTTTCTTCTAAGTAATCAGTAATGTACCAGTAGGTATAACAAATAAATTGAACAAAAGCAACACATACGCGCCTGTATAAATAATTAATTATCATTCCAATTCAGCAGATGATAAAACCATAAATAAAAATGTCATAAACAGATCGTGCTGTGATTGGTGAATTTGTAATAATATTATTGTACTTTGTTATAAAAATGTGTAATAATAACAACAATGAACAATTTTATTTAATGATGTATAAACGTTTAATATTTATATTATAATTATCATAAGATATAAAAGCTTAATACCAAACATATATAAGTTATGAGTGACCACAATGTATTATAGTTGGGCTGATATAAATATGAATATTATCTACTTGTTAAACAATATAACGGTGTTGATTAGAAAAATAAACAATATGTTGTTACTACTGTAAAATAATATGCATATAATCAAATGCACAGATAAAACGAATCTAAATACATTTATTGAGTGCGCAAGTTGTGTTCAAAACTAATCAAAAGTGCCTACGCGAAAACAAAAACAACGTGAAAGTAGCGCTAAAAAAACGAAACGAACTCTTACCTGTTTATTACGACAATGTCCCGTTGTAGGCCTTAGTTTAATATTTCGTAGACATCGCGACAAAGTTTTGAATCCACGTGATAAGTTGGTTCGATCCCGGCGGAGCGACGGCGTGTTCCACCGAGGGCGCGCCACACACTGCGGGACGATTGCTCATTCAGTCCTCCACTCAGCCGTTATTCTTACGCAGATGTCCGTATGATGGGGCAGATATGAACCAGATATAATTTTCGAACAACCCTATACAGAATCTATAACATACTACTGCAACCTAGTACCACGGGAAAACTTCGCGCAACTCCTAATTGCTTAAGCTTAAGTGAACTGAAGTTCTGCTGTAAACATAATAAATGTTCAGCTGTTTGTATTTCCCTCTTTGGGTTAACTAAATACCATTAGAACCGAAATGTGAGTGTTTAGACTAATATTATTAGTTCAGGAACTAACCAACTAGATTAGCTTTAATTGGAATTTAATTGGCTGAAATTGTTTGCAGGAAATATTGCAGAAATTTTGCATAAAATAACGATTCCACGTAAATAATGATAGCATCTATACAAATACATTAATAAATGATTTATTCTGGTTTGTTTACCTACTTGAGTTAAAAATTGTAATGCTAATATTCAAATTGTTAAAAATCAAAATTTGTAGGTATTTCATAAGCTGTACCTGTAGTTTCGGGATCAGAGTAGGGCTACGGCATCCGCTGACTATCCTAAGAGGCGACTAGAAGGGGGGTCCGGGGTTACGGGCGGCCAGTGCCGTGCACCTGATGGTGCGGCGAGAGCAGCGCTCAGAGGACTCCGGATGGCGTTCCTTGCTGAGACCGCGGGGTCCTCTTCACCGCGCCGAGGCCGGCCACTGCGGAGGTTTTAGTGTGGTAAAAATCCCACATAACCCGGCGTCGCTTTCGAGGCGTTGGGTACCTTTTGAAGGGTTTCCCCTCGTTAACAAAAATAAAAAGGTATTTCATAAGCACGTTATAAGTCAGGTCATAATATTGATATTTTCATGTATAAATTAATAAAGAACTAAATGCATACTATTAATGTAATTCAAAAACCATCAATCCCCATAGTAAATTTAAGAAAAAACGTCGACAGGTCACTTAACGAACACGATCGCAATTTCCTTGACCTCCACCACAGATACTTATAAAACAAGTAACTTAGAATGGAGATAGAATAATTAGCCAC
>DWPV01004456.1:0-13593 GCA_018251915.1 Urbanus proteus proteus
TGTGTTGTCCATGGCACCCACGACACAGGAGAAAATCCTACCGTGGGGCTATGAGTGTGAAGCGTTATTTATTTATTTATTTTAATGGGTTATATACAGCGACACGCTTTCTAAAAGTAAAATAGGACTTTAAGTAAAGAATTCTAATGTTTTGGGGATAAGCTTAACTTAGGATTATAATTTATCACTCAAAGATTTAGGTGTTTGGCCTAAAGATTTATGGGATAAATTCTTGTTTAAAGAAAAAAAACGTAATCAAATCTCCGAATAACATTAATAGAACGAGTGTTTTTCATCACTACATACATACATAGTTTAAGAAATTTATCTATACAACCATTTTTTCGCCAACTTTCGGAGACTATTTTTAATAATGATTTTTCGCTATTTATTAAGTGGCGACATTGTGACTTAGCCCGCGTTTGTCTGAACAGATCAAGAACTAGAGTATTTAATTGGGAGGGAGGGGGGAAGGGGGGGGGGGGCTCTGATCGCTCCATTTCATTTACGCGTTCGTTTATATTGAAACTTCGTGTCCTACCACACTCATGTATGCCGACAATAACTAATATATAAGCGAAATATATCGCTACTTAAATGACCGTAATCTACCAATCTCTCACAATATATCACAATTTGAATCTATGACCCCCATTAGGCATAGGGCCTAAAACCGCAATACCGATACAAATTATACTACAATTAATAGCTATCATTTGTCTAAGAAACGTGCCTTGCCTATATAACTAGCTGATCCCCGCGGTTTCACGTAAAAATTAATAAATATCTAATCATAGTTAACGCCCCGCTCTCCTCGTAAGTGCGTAACGCACGCGCTATTGCTTTTTTCCAAAATTAAAGTAGCCTATGTTATGCCTTAAACCTTCAGCTATCCTCCAGTGAAAGTCCCGTTAAAATCGGTTCAGCCGCTTAGAAGATTACTTCAGCCAAACATACAAACATTTTTTTTTGCATTTTGTTTGTGGGTATCGTGTATACTTTCATATGCACTAAGTAAAAACTTGCTATATTGAAATCACAAATAGGCACTTGAATTTTATTTATTTGTATAGAAGACTTGATCTTTTCACCTTGCAAATCATCTTTATTTAATGTTGGCTTTATTTTGCTAAAATTGTAGAAATTATTACTGCTTAATCAGTGAGCCACTGTAGAATCATTAGGGTTGAAGATTGTTAAACATCAAAAAACTTCAAAACATCTGACCTGCCAGTTAAAGCAAGAGTACTCGAGTTACTTTTTAGAGATCCGTAATCTAGGGAGTAAAACCCTATTATCAAGCCTCCGCTGTCCGTCTATCAAAGGGCTCTATTAAACCGTAATAGCTAGACACTTAATTTTTTACAAAAGTGTATTTTTTACTGCACCCTCGAAGGTATATAAAATTCATGCCTTATCCTTCCCAATCTCGCACGTGTGAAGTCAGAAAGGAAACTGCAATGCCAACGGTACTTATATAATCTCATAATTATATCAGAATGTCGTTTGAACTTACGGTGATAAGAAGTTGCAAACAAGAAAAGTAAGTGGAGGACCAGTGCAATATGGTTGAGCTTTTAATCAGATCGGAAAACTTGCTTCATATTTACGACATGACGGAGCGGTCATCATACCGGTCTGACACGCAATAAGTTCCGTGTTCGATCCCCGGTTAAACAGATATCTGGTTGAATTTTGATTTCTGTTCTGGGTTTGGGTATTTATTTGTGTGTGTGTGTGTGTGTGTGTGTGACACAGGAGAACCTAGTATGGAGATATGAGTGTAGAAGATGAAGTCTTAAAATTATTGCTGGATATATTTAGTTGGATTATTCATCAGCTTTTTGAGGTCCACTACTGGACATAAGCCGGCCTACACATGCGGCCACAGATGCGTTGCCACCTATAAAGACTAAGTTGGATCCAATCGTCGCTACGCTCGACTTCGAGTCCACCTGTCTAACTTTTAATTTTGCCAAGAAAAGCCATATTTTGTGGTCCAGGCGGTTGAGGAATATCATTAATATTACTAGCGGATTCCGTTTCTTAAAAAAAAAACAAAAAACACCCGCATTAATAGCCCCCCCCCCTCCCAGAACACAGCATCGCTGAACCACAAACAGTTCTATCACCTATTTATCAACAGATGAGCTGCATGAACGTTTGCAACTTATATATCCAATAAGTTATTAAAGTCCAATCACACAACGGCGACGAAAATTCCTCTCATAAATACTTAGAATTTTATTTTATTACAGGTACCAGAATATCTCAGGGATGATACCTCCTAAGATCTTTTCAAATACTTAAGCGCACCTGGATATTGTCCAAGATTCTGTTCCGCGTTTAAGAACACGATTTTCTGGAATGTCATTCTGTAAAATGTTTCGAAATTCGCCACTAAAGGAATATTTTATGTTAACGTCTCGTAATCTTACATATATTATGCTGTTTTTTTCGAACCAAAATTTTAAATTAACCTCAATCCTTTTTATGTGGTTTATCAAAGTAGGAAAGCCCTTTGTGCTTCGATTTCGGAAACACCAATGCCATTTTTATTTACCTGATAAAAACAATGTTGAAGGCTGTATTCTGGTTTAAAGTAAGTGGTAAAGAAGACATACTTATCTTAAAACTTAACTTAAAACGCTTTCTACACTTATAGCCCCACAATAGGACTTTTTTCTGCGTCGTGGATGCCATAGGAACCGAAATCTAAATTCATCATTCGAATATCCGTCTGGCCGAGAATCGAACCCAGGACCCATTGCGCGTCTTACTGGTATATGGTAAACTTACTTCAAAGGGTAACAACGTATCTCAGGGCTAATGTAAAAGATAAAACTAGTAGGCTCTGATCTTATCTGAGGATTCGAGCCCTATATGAAGGGCGTGCCATAGAAATGAACATATATACATATATTACATATGCTCGAAACATATCCCTTCCTGACGTAGTCGCGTATAAATAGCCAAATATAAAATTAGGCAACCAAAAAGTATTTTATTTAATAATAGCTTTTGTACTGCAGCCAAATAGCTTAATTAGAACTAAACTAAACAATTGATTGTTAATCGTCTATGGCTGTGTGCCAACGTCCATCGTCCCTATAACAGTTAGCGAACATCTGGTTAGTGAATTGAATAGTTAAGTTTAAATTATTAAAGAAGACAAGGTACAAAATTGACTCGCACACTTTTTGACGCCATAATGCCATCATAGTCCAACGCTGCGATTTTCTCCTGTGTTGTGGGTGCCATGGACATGTTTCTATATGTGTTGAAATACCACGCTGGTCGTCTACGAAAATACGATCTGAAAAGTTAAGCAACGTCGGGCGCAGTCGATAGATGGATGGGTGACCGTTAGTGGTAAAATTTCATACGCGCTCCTGAGATTAAAAAATCAAGTTAGGCCGTTGGTCTCGTTTATATTTGAATTGCAGTTAAACCTCGAAGACTTTGTAAGTGGTGGTACACAATCGCGAACACACTTTGGATCAGCGCGGTACAATCCTCCTTCAGTCGTTGAAAGAATGACGTCTCCAACAGCAGGACATGAAAAGCCACCTATAAGACATTCCACTTAGTCTTCAAAGAACTTCAAGCAAGCATGAACTTCAAAAATCTTGGTCGTATTTGATCCACTACCTCACCACTTACATATAACAAATTGCATCACAAAGGAAGACAATAATTTCCCTTATAAACGGAATCTAAAAAGCACGAGTGAGATACAAATAGAATACCGTTTCAGGAGCTCTATTCTAAGATACGTAATCCGTTACATTTCGTACACGTTACTTTGAAGCTACGGATGATATATTACGAACGGACTTCACGACGAGTTTACAATAGTTTTTTTTTTCTTTTATAACAAAAAACTGCAAGCAAGCATACAAACACATGTCACAGGCAGCATTTAACACTGTTATAAGGCAGACGTACTCGACATACTCGTAAGTGCGACGATGATATTTTTGCAATCAAAATTTGAAGGAATTCTTTGTGACTTGACTCCAGCGACAACAAAAATTAACTTAATTAAAAAAGTGTTATGCGCTGCTGTCTTCTAAAGACGCTTTCTACATTCATAGCCCACAGTAAGATTTTCTCCTGTGTCATGGGTACCATAATGTACCCACAAAAACGAAATCACGAACACCTAGACAAAGAATAGAAATCTAAATTCATCATTAATTCAAATCGTTATGGTAACCACTTCGCCACGCGGGTCGCATTCGTTCTAGTTTGAGGGTTTGTGGTGATTCATACTTATTTGGGGCATTTAAACTTGGTCCTCAAGGATGACAACGTATCTGTGGAAATTCAAATCGGGCCACTTACCATAAGATGGACTGCGCTCTCTGTGATTCGAATGTTTATAAGTCTACACCTAGAAAAGTCTACCATTTTCTAGTAGTTTAGTTTAGTAGTGGTAGTATCCGAATACTTGAAATTTATTTTCGAACGGACCAAAAAAATTAAAGATTCACTACAGAATAGACCTCCTCCAACCAGCTTGAAGTACAGAATTGAATTGAAAACTCCTCTTTTAGCATTTTAAATAACATTTCGACTGTGCAATTTCTATTCAGGATTTAGGTATTCTGTTTAGGAATATAAAACTATATTGTACGAATCTTACTTCGAAGTAGCTTGGAAAGTTCGTCTGATACACTTTGCATAAAAATACTTGATGCAAAAATATTCTGAATTAGTTGTGCCCCGCGGATTCACCCACGTTTAAAAATATTACATACATATTTAAACATAAATGAGAGCCGGCTCTAAGATACCCGATAGACACTAACATGAACGGACTAGCTTACAGACAAAAATACAATATGTATATAATACCTAATGTTTTTTTTTGTTATGGTATGTACATGGTAGGTATACCTCCCTGCATATGCATTTAGTAAGAAGTTGTTGTGTTAACATACAAACAGACATTACAATTTTATTTATTTGTATACATTAATTAAAAAGCCCTCTTTTCTTTAGAAAACTGATTAAATGGGACCATCTGTAACGTACCTTAACCTTTTTAAGAATATTTTTTTAAAGATCAAAGCTTTGCCTGTAAAATGTCAGTCCAACATTAAGTCATAACATATTTAGTGAAAAATTATTTTCAGAACTATTTGACGCTTTCATTGCTCTATAAATTCAGAAGTAGAATCTTAACCAACATTTTATTTAAATATATTTCTTATTATTTATTGTAGTAACTAGAATTTAATAAAATCGATCTTTAATAGTGTCTTTATTTAATAATTGAGGGTGAAAAAGGTGGTGAAAAGACGGATGAATTACACACAACAATACTTATCCAGGGCATTCAAACTTAGTGATCAGGGGTAACAACGGGGGTAACAAAGAGGTGACAACGCATCTGTGGCAACCCTCAGATTGAACTGTGACTTTATCTAGCGTTGATCACATATTATGTCAATTCGCAGCAGAGGCAGCGTTACCAGATTTTTTTACCAAGTCAGGATTTTGAAACATTTTGAGTGGAAAAGCAGGATATTTTACGGTGAAAAAAGGTCGTTTACGCCTTTTAAGTTCGTGGTTTGGGATTGGAGAAAAAGCGGGACCAAGCCTGTCCCGTGCAGGACACTCACAGTTTTACTTGAAAAAGCGGGACAAAGCCTGTTCCGCGCGGGGCATTCACAGTTTTAGTTGAAAAAGCGGGACCAAGACTGTCCCGTGCAGGACACTCACAGTTTTACTTGAAAAAGCGGGACCAAGACTGTCCCGTGCGGGACAATCACAGTTTTAGTTAAAAAGCGGAACTGTCCCGACAATCAGGACGTCTGGTAATGCTGGGCACAGGTCACTTACCATTTAGGCCACTTATGGGCAAGCTACTTCGATGTTATAAAAAAATATACACGGATTACTATTTCTTAACGCGCCAAAACGAAATTAGTTTCATACAATTTAAATTACCTTTTCTGTTTGCCATTAAAAAATCTAATCTACAAATTCGAGGATAAATATATTAACAGTATCACCTACAAAGTACACTTCCAATCTAGATGAGAGTACACTACGATAGAATGGGTACTAAGCTTAACGGTAAGCTCTGTGCCTTGTAAGGCATTTGCAGCTATGTCTGGAACTAAAGCTGGGAATTTATTATGTTACGCTGGAAACTAGTGTGTAGTTCAACTTTACACCTAATTTTTCAGTAGGTTTTACTACCAAAGTATTAAAATAGTTATGGAGTCTTATTGTAGATATGTGTGGAACTAAAACTGGGAATTCATTATGTTATACTAAAAACAGTTTATAGTTCAACTTTACACCTAATTTTTCAGGCGTTTTTACTACTAAAGTATTAAATAGTTATGGTGTCTTATTTTAGCTATGTCTGGAAATAAAAATGGGAATTTATTATGTTACGCAAGAAACAGTGTGTAGTTCAACTTTACACCTAATTTTTTAGTCATTTTTACTACCAAAGTACTAAATAGTTATGGTGTCTTATTGTAGATATGTGTGGAACTAAAGCTGGGAATTTATTATGGCTGGAAACTAGTGTGTAGTCCAAGTTGGCAACTATTTTTTCAGTAGTTATTTACTACCAAAGTATTAAATAGTTCAGGTATTTTATGCTTTTATGATTTCTGTTCTGAGTCTGGGTGTTTGTGTTTTAATATTAGTATGAAATGGTAATTTTTTTATTCAAAAAAATTCATTACGGATGCTCAAATCATGATTTATTCTGCAGTGTACTCTTGTACTCTTTAAACATCCCACGTAAATAGACATTTTAACCTACTCAAGAGTAAAACCTGGTGCCAAAAAAATCGTCCAAAGTTTGTTAAAATCTAAAAACTATTAAAGTAAAATATCACAAATTCTTCTAAAACACATTGAGGTATATTATCGAATTTTCGAAATACTTTGAGAAAGTTCAATTCCTTTTAAAATAAGTCCAGCTGCCAGATACCGTCCATTAAGAGTACGTTTGGAAGAGACTCTACAAATAATGTTCGGTGAGCTGAATGTGTACCAACTTCTAATTCTAGTATAACATTTCTAGGAGGAAAACATTTATGACCAAGTATTAGAAAAAAAAATTAGTTTTTTTTGCTTGGATGGAAATCGAATCCGAAACTGTTTTACTTGGAACAGCGTCTTTAAGGGCTTAATTTCCTTTAAGTGCCTTTTTCTGTCGTACGAGTCTACGGTGTCCTCATGGCCCACCCACTCGTATGATTGAACATCCTGCAATCTCTTCGAAAATATGAGTAGGTACAACAAAAGTATCTATGAAATTATATTCAAAGGTAGCACCACATTTATGAATGACTTTCAACCAGTCGAACTTTAATTGTATCTAAAGTTTAATACAGATGTTTTTTCACGGCAGTATCGTCTTACCATAAGTTAGATTTAATAATTAACTTAATAAACTTAATTAACTTAATAAACTTTTGAGGTGATAACGTCTAATAAATCAATGAACGCCGGTTGCACTCACGAAAGAGCATGACTTATTGTCACGTTCCCGCATTGTCATATTCCCTCATTGTGACGTTCCTCATTGTCGCGTTCCGCCTGAGTCAAGTGTGCAAGCAAGAGCACGGAACAAGCGATAGAGAGGCATGATCGGCCTAAGCGTTTGGCTTGGGACTCATCTCTCTTCCAAAGTAAGCAATTTTTCATCAATGTTATTTTATGTCCTTATCACGTGAAATAATCGTCCGTAAACTACTTTACAATTTTTCTGAAAATAAAGTGTGAAAAATAAACTTATCTTTAAGTTTTTTTAACGGCCAGATGTTTCCATCCGGTAGCGGAACACGTTTAGAAATTTAAAATTCGAATCGCGTTGGTTACAGTGCGATTGAGTGTAAACTCAAGTTGCCTGCCAACTCTTAACTCACACCCAAAATTTATTAACTTTCTATCTATAATAAAGTTATATATTGGAAATATATTTCCTATTGCTTTTAACAGAAAATAAATATGGTATTACGCTGTACGTAGTGTATAAATTGTAAAGTTTTAGCGCCTTTTTAAAATAAGTAGTAAAATTGAATAATTTTTAATTCGATTTTAAAATAACACATCAATATAAGGAAAGGATTTATGAAAATTCATTTAATAGCCTATATTTTTTAACATTATAACATACATTTTGAGAATTGTCATTTGTATGGTGTAATAAGTAATAGGTAAATGAGATTTAAAAAAGAAAAAAAAACAGCTAAAATGTAAGTTATGATTTTAATAAATTTTCTATATCCTCGAAGTATTTTTGTTTTTAGGATCTTAATGATAGATAAGTTATCTCTGCTGCGACATAATAACCAACTCCAGATAAGATCCGCCAACATCCGGAATCGAACCATAAAGAATCCGTCTACCTTAAAAGGATTTTAAATGGTCCATTATTTCTTAAAAGTAGCATATATACTTATAAACTACTTGTGAATTACAATATGAAACTAGATCATCCCCGTGGTTTCACCAGCGTTTGAAAGTAAATCAATAAACATGTCAGGAGATTGACACGGCGATAAAACAAAATAAATGTATCCCATGGGAACCGCACATTTTCCCGGGATAAAATGTAGTCTATGTGTTACTCCAGACTAATGTCTATGTACTAAATTTCATCGAGATCCATTTAGCCGTTCTTAAGTTATAGAGTAACAAACATCCATCCATCCATCTATCCATCCATCCATCCCTCCATCCATTCATCCATCCATCCATCCTCACCCATCCTCACAAACTTTCAGCTTTATAATATTAGTAAGATTAAGCGAACAAATACACGCTACAAATATAGATTTCTAACTATAGAGTTACGGAAACAACCCTAGCCACAGAGTAACTTTCAACAGAAGGAGCGTTTGAAATTCAAGCCACGTCTGTTTCCGATTCGGCGAATATTGCGAGGTTCGGATGCACGTGCCAAATCTGTTCGCACCTACGGTTGTTGTGAACTTTGTTGGTTTTGACAAAAATAGCACCGAAATACAATACTTGAATATTTGACACCGTTCTCTAGATATTCGTTAGTTGAGATATTCTTCAAGGGTCCTGTCAATATACCTTTTTTATATTATCGAAGTAGCAAACGAGCATACAGTCCACCTGATGGAAAGTGACCACTGCCGCCCATGAACATCTGTAATCAACCTCATATAAGATCAAGATCCTACCTGAGGTTGATCACAGATGCGTTGCGACCCCTGAGGACTGAGATGGATCGCCTCAGATAAGTCGGTCTCCCTAACCACACCCTTCAAGCCAGAATACAGCAGTGTTCACACTGCCGTTATAAGGCAGAAATAGGTGTGGCGGTGATGCCACCGGAGTTGAACTACATGGGGTTCTACCACCTTCGAAACTTTATTGGTTTTGACAAAAATAGCTCCGAAATACAATACTTGAATATTTGACACCGTTCTCTAGACATTCGTCAGTTGAGACATTCTTCAAGGGTTCTGTCAATATATCAGTCCTTGTTGTGTAAATATTCACCCGTGAAAGAAGATGCCCTGGCCCAATTTATCTGTATTAGAATATACTGCATATGTTTTTATTATTTTTTATATTAGGTAGCAAACAAGCACGTTTAGATAAGATCACAGTCCTTAGGTTGGTCAAAGATGCGTTGCTACCCCTGAGGATTTAGCTGAGGACGCCGCGAATAAGTACATATTGTCTCGCTAATAACACGGCTATTAAAAACAAAAATAGGTGTGGCGGAGGTCATGCCGGAGACAAATCACTAAGGGTTCTACTACATTTAAACAACTACTCAAGTTTTCCATACAATTTTAGTGACAAAAAATAAAAAATCACCAACTTTCTGAAGTGAACTATAATGGGATAGTATGTGGTTTTAAACCACGCTGACGGTCTAACCGAAATCACAATGGTTAATTTATTACCGTTTTGTCTTCGAACTTTAAATTTTAAAGGCTATTAACCCTTTTAAAGTGAGACCAAACATTAAAGTGATATAATTAATTATTGCGGGGTAAAGTGTAAAAAGGGTTAAAATTAAAGTCTGTAGCAGATGTAATTTTAAACGCCGTTGAGTAAAAGCGATGGATTTTAGCCGTTTTGTTAGATAAGTGTATGTTTTTTTTTAATTGCTTCGAAGTAACAAACGAGCATGCAGTTCACCCAATGGTAAGTGACCACTACCGCCCATGAACATCTATAATCAACCCCAGATAAGATCAAATCCTACGTAATGTTGACCACAGATGCGTTGCTACCACTAAAGATTGAGTATGAATATATTGTATACTAGCTGATCCTCGCGGTTTTACCCGCGTTAAAAAAGTAAAAAGGAATATCTAAACATAAAAAACAACCCGCGCTCCCGCGATGGCGAACGCTTTTTTCCAAAATTACAGCTTACGTTACGCCTTAGACTTTCAGCTATCTGCCAGTGAAAATCTCGTCGAAATCGGTCCAGCCGTGTAGAAGATTAGCTCAGCCAAACAAACATTTGTTTTATTCGCATTTTCTTTATAGATATCGTGTATACTTTCATATGCATTGAGTAAAAAAATGTTATTTTGAAATCACAAACAGACACTTCAATTTTATTTATTTGTATAGAAGCTACGGGCTATGTAAAGAATTAAGACCGTGATGATAATATCATTGAGTTGGGTTGGACTTATTAGTATCATCATAAGTTCAATCCAAGTCGTGGGTATAACTAGGCGTCTTCACTAATACTACCAGTTAGTCGATGAACTAGTAAAGGCAAAGCTAGTTAATTATAAGGAGTTATAGAGAGATAAAACCATATCAAATAGTGGATCTCATTAAAATTCCGCAAAAAAAGTTATAATACCACGGTACTCACCTGGAATTAACAATGCCCATAAGAGCAATGACCATTTGCTGCCATCTAGCTAATTATTTTTTGCTATCATTATCAGCTCATTAATGTCTCACTGTCGAGTACGGATGTTCTATGAGGATTCTGGGTTAGAAGGCTGTAATCCAACATGACAAATCGCCTAAACACTGTTTTCTCGTATTTAAGAACCTCATAGAAAATTCTTAGGTTTCCCCATTAAGTATTAGTAACCCATAAATTGTTAGTGATAATTTACAAATAATTTCTAGCGAGGAGTTGAAGAAAGCCGCCACGGCTTTTTCAACTCCTCAACAGATGGCGGTACACAATTCTGCATCACGCTATCAAAATTTATTAACTTCTTACGCGACAAGTTCCGAGACTTTCCGACATGATCAACTTGTAGGCAAGGTACACATTGCTAGGCCAAGGGATCACCTTAAGTCTAACATTAAACATAGATTAGTTTTAAAATGACGCTATAATTCGTGTCATTATGTTATCACTGCTCTATTCTGTTGAATTTCGTCGCTATTGTGTTAATGTTGTTATTGTAAACATCAACTGTCTAAACCAATTATCTCCGTAACAACAATCCCATTCAATCCAAGGGTAATCAAAAACACTACATCACGAACGCCATTACCCCCGTTACCTATTCTCTAATTAAATCTTTACTAGCAATACCGACATCGCATAAATTTCAATTATAACATTATGTCATCAGACGATGCTAGAGCGATCGTAAAATCGTAAGCAGTTACATCAACTATACGTATAATGAGATCTCTTGGGAGTTTTGGATCTAACTACATGGCCCGTTTATATTAATATCCCGATATGAGCGCCGATACGAAAAAATCACTTAGTTATTAGGTACTTAACGTTTCGGCTAATTATATGGAACTTTTTACGATTCGACAACACCACATATTTTTTTCCTAATATTAATTGTTCAGACACGTGTTTATTTGTGTAGTACGCTAAAACAGTTTGCATGTTTACCTAATAGTAATTGTCTAGGCGTTAGAGTGACGGATGCGGATAATGAACGTCCATGGTTATCCATATTGATTTTACAACGTTAAAAATAAATAAAGCATTCTATCATTCCTAGTCAGCGGGAACATCGTTCAATGGTCAATCTGTGACGGGAATGGTCGATCTTTGATACTTCCAATAAAATAGACTAATAAGATTTTATGGGACTGTAACTCGTACATTAATTCAAGACAGTTGTATGTTTAAACAGCCAAAGCCTCAGCCAAGTTCAGATATGTCCCTCGTTCTGTACACAACCTAGATTTTTTATAGTAACAATAGATTGCCAACAGTCTATCCATATAATTTCACCCGTCGTGCCGTTCCCGACAATTGTATGCATAAGACACCTAAGAATCTGGGCTAACTGTCTGCTGGAGATAAAGTAACGCTGGTTTTGCGAGCTGTACCTACAGTAATGTCGTTAGAGACGCATAATAGACGTATTAACATCGCGTAGGTAAAATAGATATTATTATTTATATGCCTATTGGGTGTTTTTACATATTAGCAAAAAATCCTGTAAAAAATCTTACAACTTTTCTACTCTCTGTGAGTTCACACTAGAATTTTCCCCTCTATCATGGGTGCCATGGAAACACAAGACACAAAAATATACCTATGTACCTATTTATCTGATGGGTCTACCCAAACCTGATGGAAGTTTACTTAAAGGCTTATATCGTACAAACATCGAAATTTATTTTGACGGAAATTTAAAATAGAGTAACTAGAAGGGTAATTATCCTCCCAGGCTAATGCCTAAGGTAAGGGTAAGGTAAGGGTAATCCTTACCTTACCATTCTTTTGATACATTCCGTTAAAAATAAGAAAAACAGAGAACACGCACACAAATAAAAACGCAAATAAAAACTAAATGTTACATTAACTAAATTAATTAATTGTGAGCATCAATCCTCTTGCAACGGACAAATCAGTTTCCAGACCTGCCCAATTAGTTGCACTAATTAAGGTCAAATACATTGTTTAAACGACTTACAAAAATAAATACAACGTCATGTGCTCTGATGACTTTGTTTTTATCTAGTAAACAAATTGGTAATTTTACTTTACACTTTTTGTTTTGCTTCAGACAGGATTTGCAGACTTTAGACTGATTTGGAGGTTAAGTTTAATACATATGATAAATAATGTATCGATAGTTAGTAGAATAATAGAATCAAATGTTAAGTGATTATAGATACAAATATATATATAGATACTGTATAAGGTTAGTGAAACTTTGGTTATACTACACAATTTTCAGCGTACAAGACATAGTTAATTTACCACTATATGGACGTTCAATTCAAGTAGTTGAAATCTTAAGTCTGATTGTTTACATATATACTTATTTTTTTAAATTTTATGTGATCGAAGCAGCAAACTAGCACGCAGTCCATCTGATGGTAAGTGGCAACTGCCGCCCATGGCCAACTGCAATCAACCCCAGATAAGATCAAGGTCTTACCTGAGTTTGACCACAGACGCCTTGCTACCCCTGAGGACTGAGTTGGAACGCCTCGGATAAGTATGTCTCACCACCTTCAAACCATAACACAGCAGCGCTGAACACTGCTTTTGTAAGGCAGAAATAGGTGTGGCGGTGGTGCCGCCGGAGTCGAACTACATAGGGTTCTACCACCTTTTAAATGTATTATGTATGCTTTGATGGCAAGTAGAAAAATTAGAGC
>DWPV01004457.1:0-13593 GCA_018251915.1 Urbanus proteus proteus
TCTCGCTGCATCATATCACTTTCCCACACGCGTGCACGTTATCGAACGCTTTATGATAAAAATCCCACCATTTTTACGCATAAAATACGACTATACACAAGAGATAAATATACATGCAATAACAGATAATATAAATGCAAAATTTTGTCACCAAAAAGAAAAAACCTCAAAGTATCTTTCATAATAATGTATTAAAAGTTAAGAGGAATTCATACGAGCCTTATTTTGTACAATTTAGTCAGATTGGCGATCAACTGCGATCAAGTTGTATACCTACTGAAGACGCAAATCAAATTCATTTAGAGGACCTAGAAATGTAATTGGAGACTTAAATTAAGATGTATGGAAAGCTCTTTAAAATAGTGCTTAAGATCTTAATCTCAAATCATAATCGATTCTTGAATCAAAAACGTGGATTTTTATCGATATTAGTCAATTAATCGATTTTCAACACTAATCTTTAATGATTAATCTTCTTTTTTATTTGAAAATGGCACTATTTTCATGATTGATCCTAATCACAGATCTTTATCTTTCTTTAATTTAATAATCAATTACCTTTAAGTATTACATTATAGGTAATCGATTTTTTTTCAAGACAGTGTTACTTTTTAGCATCTCTTATCCATTTTTTTATCTTCTCAACTCCTTTTGTATAGTATTAAATTGGTATTTCAAATTATAAAGTTATAAATTAACAGATATTATGTTTAGAATTACAGAAAAAAATTGATTTATGTAAAATTAAATATATCGGCTGGACAATCTTAGACATATTGATTCCGGGTACAGAATATTAAATTGAATTTAAAACACTTAATTCAATAATAAATTTATTTATTTACAGCTTCATCTATCAAACTATTGAAATATTCAAGTTTCTCTTCTTTTGATTTGCATCTTGAATAAATACTCCATAGTACCTGAAAAAACGCAAATTAATGAATATACTTATTAAGATAAAACATTTTATTTTATCACACAGTTAATTTCACAAAAATGTAAGTACCTATATTACTTATGACGCTATAATAATATATATGTATTTTTGAAATAAAAATTTATGAAAAAAACAAATTATACTTTACCAAGGCGGCATGATATCCAAGAGCATTAAGTTCTCTAACTTTTGCCTGATAATGACCAGTAGGGATATCAAATTTATAAATCATGGAATTCCGTCCTGCTATTACTAGCACAATCCAATTGTTGTCATCAGGGGGTGGATACATGATGCCAAACTTTTTATCTTTAAATATTTCATTCACTGGAAGGGGTGTACCATTATGATCATTGCATATTATTATATCTGAAATAAAGAAATTACAATTTTTAGTACTAGTTAAGTAACACTATATTGCCCGACTACAATGTTCTATGACATAGACCTCAGGGGCTGAATCTATATTCGCATTGAAATTTTATTAATGAAAGACAGTAAAAACGTTAAACAATGTAAAACGTGATGTGGCATGTTTTAGAGCAAATGGACCACAGCCTGCAACATCTTTAACTTCCTCAAATTTAAAACAAACATTTTAAAGGTTTTGCTTTCCTATTGTATGAAAGACATGGACATAAACAGTATAACCACACCAAGAAGTGATGTGAATTTAAATATATTGCAAGCCAGAAAAACCATAGTTAAACGTTGGTTATCATAGTTTAACTAAGATTTCACTTCTTCTATCAGTTCTATCAGAATATTATTTGAAAGCAGATTATTTTTTACCTCCTCTTTGGTGATGACTTAATATATGAGTTCCATTGACATATGCACCACCTCCACGAGATTCCACTAGTATCTTCTTAACATCTAAATACATTTTTTCCGTAACATTGTATTGTTTCGGATAGTTCTCATTGGGCACATAATCCGTAAATTTTTTTGCTAGTATATTTACATCTTTATCACTGAGCAAGTTAATTTGGGAGCTGTCTATAAAAAGTTTTGCTATATTGTTGATAATTAAAACTTCCCGGCCATAAGCATAAGTTTGTTTTCCATATGTACTTTCAAGTAGCTGAGGTGACAACGCTTTCTTTATTAGATCAACAGGGTAAAATTCTAGAAGGCCTAGGTATCCTACACAACAAATGAATGACCGTCCATATCTATCTATTTCACTTTCTCTCTCGTTTTTTCTCAGTTCATTCATAACATTTGTGAATAAACACTCTTTTGTTTTAGGTATTAAATTAAATATCCCATATGATAAAACTAGTCTTTCCAGATCTTTTAATCTAGCTTGTGGTATGCGGCTACTTAAATAATCTGCTATTTTACTTAAACAACCTTCATGGTACGTCAATGTTGACGTCCCCACCAACGCCATGTGAACATTACACATTAGTGATAACCTGGGCACCTCATGTTGAAGGACATCAAGCATATCATAAACTGAAGAGTCATTATTCATTTTCTTTGAATACCGGATAACTTTCAGAAGTGCCGCTAAAGAAACTTCATGTATTTCTTTAGAATTTTCAGTCACTTTATTAATTATCCTCGAAATCAATGCCATACTCCTAATTGGAGTCTTAGCTTTAAAAAACCCCATACTTAGTATAGCTAACTCATCTATACTAAATTCTGTGAAATGATTCTCTATGCACACTTCCAAGTTATGCATATCAAAAGGTGATCGTCTATAAATACTAACAGAAAACATTGTTTGTACAATTTGGGCAGGAGTCAGTTGTTTGGCTTTAGTGGCTAATCTTTGCAAACTCTTGTTACAAAAGTCACTGGCTCTACTCACATTTAACATAAAGAATAATGCAAAGTATGACAGCAGTTCATCGTATGACCATTTAGGCATTCTCTTAAAACATTCATCATCCAATGCAACCCACACCTCTATAAAATTTCTTGACCTAATAGATGGTGTCTCTGGCCATTTCTTTAAAGAATGAAATAAACATGTTAATTCTTCATCTGTTGCATGTTTAATATTGTCAGTGAGAATATCTACATATTGATCAAATATTTTATCTGATATACATAAATTATTTTCTGTGCAATAAATACCAAACTTAGGAAACAGTTTAAAAATATCTTGAGGTGAGACTTTCGACCAATTACTTGTTATTAATAAGTCAAATTGATCTTTCTTTAACGACGTCCACGCTGCCGCATAATTCAAACTAACTGCATATCCCTTATTGGTCATAATATCGTATGCATATTTATTTTCATACTCCGTAAACATTTTTACATTTAATCTTGAACATAAATAAAAGTTTCTTTGAAACCCATTTGTTTTGTGAGCTGCAATCAAGAATTTATTCCGAATTTTCAAGTGTGAAAAGTTCCTGAACATCTTTAAAAATATAACCATGTTTTTAAATAAAACACTTCACAAGATCAGTAATCGTTAGAATCTCAATTTATTTATTATAATTAATCTTACTGGTCACAAAATAGACATTATTTTATTTGTTTAGAAGATTTTACAGGTTATATTTTGTCATTTTTCCTGGTCTTGTTTGACAATTTGAATTTGACATTGTCATTGAGTTGTCAAATTGATACTTTTTAAAATGTTTTACGGCGATAGATTCCAGATATTTACAGCCAATCTTCATATAAAGTCCTTATTTCCTAAATCTTACACAGATCAGTTGTTTGGTGTTTTGTTTTTTTATGAAGCCTGTAGACCCTATAGTGGCCTGTATAAAACATAAAAAATATAGATGTGGCTCAAAGTGGTTGAATTCCAACCATAATAAAAAAGCTCTTATCAATTCACTTCACATTTTAATAAAATGATACGTTAGATATATATATTGATATTTACTAGATATTAATTTCACAGTATAGATTTAATCAATGTAACTTTTAATTGTTATTGATTTTTAATTAAGAAAAAAATAATAAGGTATATAAAAATATAAAAATCGACTAAGGCCTGTAAGTTAATTAGCTCTCTACTGTAATCCGTGGAGATCTGTAATAACCCTCATATAAAATCGCCTCGGATAAGTAGGTCTCCTTTACCACACCCTTCAAACTAGAACTCACAGTGCTTAACACTACTGTTATTAGGCACGTAGGCAGAAACATGCGGTGGTAGGACGCCGTCGAACTACATAATATGTAGATGTACACGTTCACATAATATTATCGTTGGCCGACTTTTGGATCTTGCTGTTAATAAAATGACGATTACATTGATCGTCATACTGTCGTCCGGTCTGTGCGGTTCATCACAAAACAGTTGCTATCTTGTAAGGTTGCGTTTGTAAGTTGTAACATGAGACGGATTCTACATAAAAGACAAAAAACTCAAGTCGGACAAACATAATTATCATTATTTTTTACGGCTTCCAGAAGGCACTAGTAAAATGAAAAATAAATACATTTCCTTTTGCGTTTAGTAACTAAGTAGGTAGTAGTAATAAATTAAAAATTAAACTTGTTTTCTTGTTAGCCTTTTCAATAAAAATGAATATTTTTTTAGTCCTAAATTTTAAAGTAGACATTAAGCTATGCTCGACAATATATAGCATTAATGGAGCTGTAGGACTTGTCAAAAGGATTTAATGGATTGCCAGTATGTTACCAGTTTAGCAATGAGGGATCTCCCGCCAGGCTAGGGGATCATGCCTGTGGAGCGGCCGTGCTTCGACAGTTTCAGTTCGGAACTTTTAAGATATTACATATAATATGCAAGATGTACCGAATTCTTCGATAGCATGTATAATTGTATATGGCACACCACACATGAAATAAACGCTCAGGACAAAATAAACTACAGATTCAATTGTTAACTACTTTATTACTTACGATATATTGTCTTGAAAGTTCCACTTACATTTTAAACAGGCGTACAAAGAATAGGGAGTTAGAAAGTAGAAAGTTATATCATTGTGCACATGTACAATATATTTATTTATGACTATTATGACTTAGACAATCCACACAATGAGCATTATAGTCTAAGTAAATATAATTATGAAACCTTTACACTGTTACATTTAATAACATAATTAAATAAAAGACTACCTACGAAGACAAGAAGGAAATATTATTATTTTAATTTGAACGACAGTAGCTAAGTATCAGCTTTTCGATTTACCTAATTCAAAAATAGATTTACGAAATAAAACATTGTATTTATATATTTTATTTTTGTATGATAGCAAATGAGTTTCAATTAAAAATGTAATAACACTCAAAAAGTGGATAGGAATAAATAATAAATAGAAATATATGATCACGCTGTCTCTTAACACACAAAAATCCTCAATGCATCGTACAAACAATTAATGGACGTTTAGGTATCTACATTATAATTGGCATTATAGTCGTACAATGTAATTTTTTTAGGGTTTCCCGTATAAAGAGCCATACTGATAGGTACCTACTATAATTTTACATAATATAATAAAACCATTTTACATGACGAAATAATCAGCTATTAAGTTTTAGCGGCTTTAATACTTAGGTATAGGAAAGTTCTTCAAATCAAAGTTGATTTCTAACAAGTTTCGTACAATTGCATAGTGGTCGCATTGACTTGATATTGCTCGAAAGTAATTTTATTGCTTCCGAGGTTGTTTAAGAAAAAAATATACAGAAGTAACTGAGTAGTCGAGTACGGCAAGTGATGATTATGAATGTTAAGTACAAGTAGAGGTATCTATTAAGTTCATTAGAGTACCGTGCACCATGATAGTTAGAATCTGCATACATACCTACTTCCTATTTTCCAGTGTTATTAATACTTATTACGATGTTTTCAAGTCTAGCTACCTGTCTTAGTCGCAGGAAGTGCACTTTAGAGATTATTATAACTTTGGCTTAAATCTGCAATTTAACCAAATCTATATATTTACGTTTGATATTTTATTCATTGTAATAATATTGTAAGTACTTACGTAATTTGACCTACTTAAAAGATATATTTAAGTGAAGTACCTTCTAAACAAAAACAAATAAATTTAATCATGAACTCATGCATTTTTCTATATTACAATATTATCATCACAATTGATACAAAATTGACTGATATCTTTTAAAAAGTCCGAATAAGCAGAATCGTGTGAATTCTTTGAAGAGTGGGAATCTTTGTCATCGACCCGCATCAGCCTGCAAACAAAAAGGTTAATTATGACTCATTATTACATTTTGTTGATAAAAAGGCAAAAATTGGTGAATTATTTTGGCCCTTAGTCAAATGATATTTGTTGTGGGTATCTACTTACCTACTAACGATATTGTATTCATGTTTATTAGATTGTGACATTTTTCATTGAAACTAAATACATAAAAAACGTTTGTCGTTTCGGTTCACGGACTAAGTCTTTTAAATATTCATGGATAATTTATGAAAATCATACACATAACCTAACAGAACCTAACTATCCGAGCGAGTAATCCGAAGTTACCTAAGTTACGCTTGTACTTTAATAATTCAATTAAGATTTAGAAAAAGTACCTACTTTTCTTACTTGCCTCAATTGTAGCAAAGTTAAAAAATACATTCAGCAAAGCATTGTTTTAGTAAAATAATAATATTTTGTGTACCTACTTTTAAACATTCAATAACTCAGTCATTCTATTCGAGTTTGGCGAATCTTTAAGGAATTATGTCCATTTAACAACGGATTTTTTTGGTTATGTGGGTCAAATACGTTTAACAGCATTTTCTATTTAATAGGTACGTTACATCATTGAAGTTCTAAGTAGTTATTAATTTATTTTTAATACCATCACCGTAACAAATTCAATTACGAAATAAAAAACGGGTTATGTATTTTAAATGTGCATGTAAATTAAAAAAAAAAACTACGGTGAGCAGGCAAGTTGCATAGTTCATACCATCACCTTTCTGATTTTATCCAATCCCATATTATATTTAACTACATATTCTCTAAAAACTATAAAAAGTGTCTTCTCCGTGGTGCTTTGCGATTTATTTCAAATAATACTCTGTGACTTGTTATGCAAAATAACGAAATATGTAGCTATATCTTACATTTATTTTTGATATGACCCCAAATTTAGCAGGTCTGCTTAAATCGAAAGCCCAAACCCCATTCAATGTTTTAGTTGGGACACCTTGGGAATTGTTATCGATGGTGGAAGCGGCAACAAATTGTTGCCGTATCGAGCATAAAAATTTTCATTGTTGTACGATACAGCATTCTTATTCACGTTCTTAATTACAGATATTTTATGAATAGCATTATCCTGAAAGAGATTTACTAACGCATAAAAAGCATATATTACGAAATTTGTACTTCACAACAATCCAAAAGTGCTTACCAAGGCCTCAGTCTTCTTACGTAAATTGGATCTAGATAATGTTAAAACCAATTCTGATTGTAGCCTGCTCGAAATGGGTTCATCGTCCGCGGGCCGCCGGCCGTCGGTCTTGTCGCCGTTAAGGAACTCCAACTTGGACGGTTCTCGTCTGTTCCCCACATTGTTAACGTACTCTCCGATAGTTACGGATACCGGCCGCACATTCTTCTTCATAGTGGCTGTGCCATTTGGTGCCTTAACAAAGTAATTCGACGGTGGTTTTGGTTGGACGTTTAGGGGATTTTTTAATTTGTATGATTCCAGCGACTCTACTTCCGCATTATCGTGTCCGTTCGTTTTTAATTTCATTTCTGCTACAGAATTTACTTTATTATTGTAATCTGGGGTAGGTGTTCTGGTTAATGTTGCTGTTTTTCTAAGATTATTTTTATTTAAATTTAATTCTTCTGAATTTAGCTTTGGTACATCAATTTTGTAATCGCCATTCTTGAATGGCATCTGAAAAAAAATTAAAACGTTACTTGGTAGTGATTTTTTCAAATGAAATATATAAATTTCTATCTGTATAAGTTTCCTTCTAAAACAGGTAAAACGGTGTCACTTGAAAGACTGCTAATCTCCGTCTATCTATATGCACATACATTATATGCACATCAAACGAGTTAACTAAGTTTTTATCCCTGTTCATACTAACGTATAGGTAGGTACCTACTTAATTAACGCAAAAACACTTAATACTAACCGGTGGCGGAGGCGGTGGGTTATCCGTAGCCTCACTCTTCTGTTGAACATTATTGTTTACAATTTCTGGCGAAGTGTTTTCAACTTTCCTTAATGGAAGCGTGTGCTGACGATCCTAAGGCAAACAAACATCGTATAAAACCAATATAAAATAGTAAAATACATGAAAATAAAGAAAGGAAAATAAATAAGGAAAATGAAACCTATACGTAACACGTAACTTCGACGAAATAAGAGTAAATACAGAAATACAGTTAATAATAATGTAATGTCTATAACCATTTACTTAGTTAAAAAGTTTTGGAAAGAAACTCAAGGTCTTATATAGCAATGAAAATAATAAAAAGTCAGGTATGCCTAATGAAAATTTTGTTGGTTATTTCAAACGGTTTCTAATATAATTGAGACACGGTGTTTAAGTAGTGTCATGATTAAAATATGGCCTTTAAAAATACACAATATTTATACAACTAGGCTTGATTTGCAAAATCCAAAAGTTTAGAGAATAATTAAAATGTTGAAAGGAGTTTAGTAGGAGTAGGTATTTAAAATTACAACTTTAATATCAGATTTAAAAAATCTATTTTATAGCCGAAAATCTAATTGATTATTTGATAGTGTTGCTTGAAAGAATCTAATTCTAGGAACTAACTCGTGATTTAAAAGAATGAAAAAGGGTTCATTTAAGAAAATGCTAACATGCAGAGGCATGAGTAAAGGAATGGTCCGAGGAGCAAATGTTTCTGAGGGTGCAATTTATCGACCACATGAGAAAAACAAACCACGCAGGCAATCTGTATTATAATGATTCAGCGAAAACACAGGTCGTCATACAAGGATGACGTCGTACCAAGTATAAATTGAAGAGTCTTTAAATAAGCAGCCAAAAAAGGTAGCCAATATTTAAGGCTCAGAATTCAAATCTTGTAATGATGCTTACGACTGCTTATATATGGAATGGCAAGATAAGAATGTAAATAAATAAATAATTACGTTGATTGCTAGAACAAGTTCATAAGTTATGATCTTAATTAACGTTAATCGGTTGCTAAGACTACTTAGTAATACTTAGGTACTCGCTTTAGTAATTAAATTACGTTATACCATGTTAAATATAAATACATAGGTAGGTATGACTTTGACATTGAACTTTGACTGTTTTAAGTTCAGATTTATTCTCTTAAATATACATAAGATCATTAAAAGAAGTAGGTAACCACATGATATACGTTTGCGTCAACAGTTTTACATACGGATGGAAAATAAAGTTAATTAGATAAGTATCTAAGTATTTTTATGATTCCTAAATTGAACACGTAAGTGAGCAAGTTGATATTAGTTTCGTTTAGTTAATTTGTTAAATCCCCAAGTTAAAAAAGTTTATAACATCTATCGATTGCCATCCAAACCTACAAACCAAATTTACCTACTGGTAATACAAAGGTAGGTAATATATAAATGTAATATGATGCTAAATCTACATCTATAATCTAACATTATGTTTCAGTATCTAGAAATATTTTAAACACTAATACTTTTGTGTTAACAAGTCTAGCAATCAGTGCTGATAACAAAACAAATGATTATAAAAATCAATCACCTCATAAACAATATAAGTAGGTAGGGCCCTATCAGAAAAGTTGATTTTCTTCTTTATACTCACTCTTTTCCCCACGTTCCCCTTGTTATTGTTATATCTATTAAGTAAGTATATTTATGATACTTTCATATGAATAATATGCAGTAAAGTTTCTTGAATTGCCGATCTTATAATGCAATGCCTCGCTCCAATAATATTAGAATAGAAAGTAAGTCATACGACTGATAAAAAAGAAATTAACAAACAATAAGTAACTTACTTCGTAACACTGAATAGAAAATAGCGGCTTAGACTTGTGACTTCTCTTCATTTTAAATATTTGTTACTAAGGTCTCAGATAAAACAGTCACATTCCGTATTTATCACCCACTTAAATGTTGATTAAATTTTATTCACGAGTCAAACACGACCGAGTCTAAACTGAAGCGAGATGCATAGAAAATTAAGAATCTCGTAAATAAAAGCAAGAGCGCGTGAAGGTCGGAGGTAATTTTTCCGGTGCGCAGAAGTTCGCGGCGATTCGGTGACGTGATTGTGGACGGTGGTCGTCAGCCAACAGGCGGCGGTGCGCGTCGGCCGCGACTGCAGGTGAGCGAATGAGACGATAATATACCGATATTGCCAATGAGCACACGACTCACTGGCTCACGAGACCGGCCGCGCCGTGTCCCCTGACGTTATCAGTGCACGGCGCAAACATTCGTAATCACTGCGCCTTCGATTGCAGATTTTGCGGTTTATGGATCGTCCTGATCGCCACTCTGCGTCCGTTACGGCCCACGCACAAGCCAACCGAACCTATTCTAATCTATTCAAAACAATACATGTATAATTTATTTTCTGTGTTATCTGATAAAATCATACAGATATCAGTTTTAGTCAGTAACATTAACCAAAGTAAATTCTAACTAGAAAATTTTTAGCATCCACTACATAATGATAACAGAAATACAATCGGAATGAATCATAATATTATCATATTCATAATATATTCTTGATAGATGCGCTTCTAGAAAGTAAACGCGAGTCGAATTAAACTATGACCTAACAAGTAGCTAGAAGGTAGGTACCTACTAATCATTTTCTTCATATCCCTCTTGAATGACTTCATTGCTTCACAGAGTGCATGCGCATTATATAAAAATTGCGGACATTTACAACTTTGATTTTCCTTGAGATTACTCAACTGTAAATTTTGCAATATGTAATAACCTGCATTTTAATAAATTGTTTTGTGAATATGCCAGGTAAACAATCCGACCAGCGACAATTAACCTATAGTCAACAAAAATAATTTCTTTGAAATGTTTTGTCAATATAAATAAAATGCCTATTTTCCTATTAAAAATATGTTGTAGAAACATAACAACAACCTACCCACGTTAAAACGGAAAACGGTGCACTTTATTAAGAAGTTAATAATTAAGTCTTGTTGCACCCCTGGGAACCCGATACTGTCCGCTAATTTCACATAAAGCACTTATTTACGCTCCAATACACATTATGTAAACGTGGTATAACTAGTCCAGGGCAATTATTAATTTCGTAAAGAGCTGGACACGCTTAAGTGTTATATAACTCTCTATTTAAAAAATCGGGCAGTCATATCAACGAAACCTAGTTCTCATACATTGACATTCCTTCAATGTGCAATCAAATATCATAGGCAGTTAACACTACAATGCAAGTAGTTTCCACCATATAACTGACTTTTTCCCATAATCTTCGAACGAATTTCCATATTACTGCATATTCGCTTTATCAATATTACGCAACCGTTTATAATAATTATTTGTATCGAAATCAATACAATACTAGTTATTTTTTTATTAGTTACGGCACAGTGTTACGGTTAGGACTATATCGGTATAATAAGTACGTTATTATATTGCTACCTATATTGTATTCATTTCACATAGATACGAAATTAAGGTAACAAAAAATAGTTTATTCGTTGCTAAGCTTTAATTTTGTAGAATATTAAGGTTACGTCAGTTGGCATGTCCTAGTTATTTTTAAGTACATAAGACTGAAGTAACGGATAAACACGTACCATGACCAGACCAGTTACCATCAGGTGGACGAAGGAAACTGGTCCCCACTGTAGCCCATGAAACTTCTGTAACCACCATAAATATACATATAACTGGGGTTCTATCTAAGGTCGATTAAAGACTGATGCGCTGCTACTTTTAAAGACTATGATATCATAACTTTAGCATACATCACTAGTCGTGCCTTAAGTAAGTATGTAGAACGTAATTCTAGAATAAAAAAATGCTTGCTTATGAGTAATTTTAATAACTTTGATAATGCATACCTTCGCGTTGATTCAAAGTGCAATGAAATTAATAGTAAAAATAAACATAGGTAGATGATATACTAACGTATTGTTCGGCGGCTCACCAAACAATTGTTTGTTCACCATGTATGGGTTATAATAGAAACACTATAACAGACTAACCTTGAATTTAAAAACCTCATGGGATTGTAGTGTATTGCGATATGAATTTAACGATATAGTGGTTTTATTTAGATTGCAATAGGTACATTCAATGTCATATTTTTAATCTACAACAATAATAGTTGAGTTGAATATTTCGGTAATACTTGATATAAAAATTTAAAAGCCAACGTAAACTTTTTTGATACTCCAAAGACTATGCCAAAAACTGTATTTTGTAAAATCAATTTAGATTTGGTATTTTTACAGCGCATCACTATCTAGAGGCACGGTAGTGCCTCCACCAAGCCAAGCATTACTTATTCTTAATTAACCAACCTATACAAAAAAAAGTACCTATATACATTCTCAGTACCTAATGTGTACTTAATTAACAAAACAATCTGAAATAAAAACTACTTACCAAACTAACACTGTCATGTTCGTTATTTTGAAGGGAGCCATTTGTAGGTTCTTGATTCGCAAACATTTTTCTGTGAACCTTCTTGAATTCATCCATTAATGCACTATGATGTTTTTTCTTCTCGTCATCTATTACTTTCGGTACATTTGGCTTCTTCACTGCATTTTTCGTAGCATTGTTATCGGTGGCAACGGGTTTCTTATTCTTGGTAAATGAAACAAAAACACATGAAATTTATGATAAAGACACAAATACAGCTTGCTATTTCGTGCATTAAATTCCTGTTTTAATATAATAAAATTTAAACAAATATTCAACTTTTTATGGAAGCCTTGTCTAAACAAACCTAACCAGTGTTTTATTTACAGAGGTGTCTACTTTTGTTATGTAATTTGCCTTCACGTAGCTTTTTGTTACGTTATGCGTGAAGTAATGAACGTGGAAGACCACGAAGAACTTGTAAATTTAATCCCCAGTATAATCTTCGAACTGATATTAAATTAAAATGTTAAAATAAGTACTTATAGGTAAAAGTAGTAAATGACCATACAGTGCCAGCGTAAGATGCGTTTCTTGGTACACTCTACACTTGCTTAGTAGATACTGCTTGAACTAAGTTGGATATCCAACTATAAGTTGCTCACAGTTGCAACACAGTTTAATCTAAGACACAGTAGCTCTTATAATAATACTGTTGTTACGAGTTCTACCAATTTAATTTAATATAGGATATTCTTTGTAAACTACGTTTTTTTAGTATTTTTGACACATATAACTACGTATACATATTCATACATGATGACCATTCATCTTAATATTTGTCGACCTTCATGTTGAAATATCGGTATCAAAAGCAAACAGTTACGATAATAGGACATGATCGATAATAATCTCGAGCTCTTGTTATCTTTAGCTACGACAACCTTATTTTGAGCTTTGGTGTCGCGATAAAAACAATCCTACTTACGAGTTTGACAATGAATAAGGAAAATACGAATATAAACAAATAGTCAACATGAGGTATAATTTTTACTTATACATATCGCTCATCCAATAGAATAACGACGTAATTACCAAAAAGCCGAAAATTGCTTTTGAATGGCATAAGTTCA